>OZ022597.1:5226526-5336526 GCA_963669155.1 Arbacia lixula
AAAAAACAAAACTAAAAATAAAAGGTGACATCACCAACAATATCTTGGCCTAAAGATGAAGATCGAAACGAACGGGCTTAACTTCTCGTTCTAAAGTTACTTCTCTGTCATCGCCCGCCCCCTCCAACCCTCCTCTCCCCTCCCCCTTCCCCCCTCTCACCCCATTCCCTTTCGCTGTCATTACAGCCGTACCTTCAAAAACGACGATAATGGGTTTTGCTGCATTTTCGCCGCCGGGTTTTTTCGGTCTACGATGTTCTCCGATGTCGCTCCTTGTCCTAAACTCTATTTACACTGTACGCAGTTTTGCACGTTCCATCTTGAGTGCACTACATGCATGCAAGAACGGGCCGCACTGTTGCGCGCGGGTTTAATACCACCGTACCCATCTTCCATTTGCACTGTACATCACAACGCTAGCAGACGATCGCGACCGGGCCCGCTCATGCCAGTTCGTGAACATTTTCTCTCCAAAATGAGGAGGTTGTTTACATATATGCAGCAGGATTTTGGATGATTTTTTGTTATAGATTGACAGACTGGATTGTCAAGACTGGATTAACCATGTATGACGTACTACTCTGTTGCGCGGCAGCCTTTGCGCTGTATTTCAACACACTTTTTGCGGATTTTGCCTATGACGATTCGTAAGTACACATCGCTTTGACTCTGTGGTCTGAGAAATGGAGAAAGAATGCGTTATATTTTCATCGACTTATCTAATAAGGATAGTGTGAATTTTCGTAATTTTCGACATCAACATTGAAGCATGAAATCAATTCAAACTCCTCCTCTTTATTTTGATTGATTTTATGTTGCGTTTGATTGTTTTGGGACTTGTCTAGATTCTTTGAAATAACATGGTACATGGTAGCGAGCTCTGTGAATGCTCAACCCCGAAGTTTCCCCAAAGCCGATTAGGTGGATTCCGATCAAAAGCCGCGGCTTTCCCAACTTTTCAACACCACTCCCTGATTGATAAAAAAAAAAAGGAAGGTTAATGCGCTGATCTCAAACTGAAATTTGATCCGCATACTATGAAATTGGATTTGAAGTGTGGCCAAGAGCTTCCGTCTCATCTTCTTTACGAAATTTCTTGGCGAGCTCGATACATTTCTGTCAGCATAGCACTCTTCAGTTTCCAATCAAGCTTTGAATTTTGCGTAGCTCCCCACGCTTGGTAGCGCGTATCGTGAGACAAGCCCAGTAGCGCTAGTGGCAACGAGCGACCCGACGCGGCATAACTCCAGCCCTCTGGGTGAGGCAGGGCAAGCCCTCAGTTCTCCGCTCTACGCGCGCGTGGGGAAAATATTATGTGATCATATTTCTCTCTCTTAATCGCTTTTACATCGCAGTCAATATGATTAATTGCTATGTCAGGTATTTTTGCTCTGCATTTCCCTGGGGATCTGATAATCTTTCAAACACATTTTCAAAGATATGTTGTCATATAACAACAGTATTTTACTTATAGACTTTCTACACCCATTCATAATATATTTAGGCCTATATCATGTATGATACTTCTTGTTATTCACTTTCTCTCTCATTTTGATTTAATTCAGTAAGTTAATTGTGCAGTAAATTATGCAGTGTGTGAATGAAAGGGAGGGAGAGCATATAGGTTTATCAGATATTGATCTACGTGTACTTGGGTATTTGTTCAGTTTATATTGACTAAAAGGACAAAATAATGGACAATTTACTCAAATATGATACAGAGTCATAAGTTACTTGTACAGAGATTCAAAAGTAGATTATCAATACTGAACATAGCAATCATATTTATAATGTAATGTACATTGTTTTGGAAGTCCTTTTTTTCTTCGTTTTCATCATAAACCAGTCTTGTTGTTGAAACATTCCCTCATAGTTTCTCATACAGCGTGGTGTATAATGGAATAAGGGAATAATGGGACGAGTGGCCTACACTATACGTATCAAGAAGAGTAATTTGATTTAATCAAGTCAAAAGAACTTCTGTACAAGTAGAAGCATGGAAGTGCAAATGATTGTAACATAACTAAATTATATAGATGCTGCAATGTAAATAAATTCAGACTGCATGAAAAAATATAAACAAAAATAATTTCAACATAATTAAAAAAGACAAGCAGAAAAAAAACCCTTTGGTTCTGTCAAACATAACATATGAGGATAGATATGATCTTTTTGTAGAAAAGATATCCTACATTCCAACTATATACAATGCTGCTCCTATATGTACATGTAAAAGCAGATACAATCTGTAGTTTTATCACAAAATGCAGTAAATTTACTAATCTTATTTCTGTGGATACATATCAAATTATTTTATACAAAAAGCAGGGATCAGTTTTGAATTTAGTATTCAGCAGAACACAACTAATGGGTAGGATAAAAAATGTACAGAAGTTCCATTATGAAATGGCATGCTGGGCTTTTTTATGCTGTTTGCTTTAATTGACAAGAGCTGTTTTTATCGGAATAGAATTCCCCTATTTTCTTGGTCTTGCATTGCAATTTGTTAGCATTATATTTTACTTAGATTGAAGTATGCATGTTGTATGCTGTCATGATACTGATTCACATCATGTTTTGTATAATTGTCTTTAATTTTCAATTATGTGCAGATTGGGGCTTATGAAATACATTTTGAGGAAGGAAGTGAGTCTGAGAAATGCATGAAAATACATAAACTGCATATGGTGGTCAGTCAAATTTGACAATTGTTGCCATTATCACTGTTGTAAAATGTAACAGCTGACTGTGTCTCAAGAAGAATATGCCACTAGCAGATTTGTTAACCCTTAATACACACATGGTATGATAACAAATACAAATTTATACTGGTCATGCTTAATACTTTGTCTCTAAGCGCATAGAGCAGAATTTTATCTGGCACATGAAGTAGGGCTGCTCATTGCAGAATCACACCTGTAAATAGTCCTGTAGATAGCATTTCACTGACGGTTTCAAGCAAACTTGGTGATTTCCTATTGTTCCTATTCCTATTCCTACTGCTTTGCTCCCCACACCCCCTCTATTGCACCCCTATAGGGGTATCACATACCTCATTAGTAAAGGATGAAATAAATACCTTTTGGGGAAGTTGTGATGTTATCGTCCTCCTTGGGGATAATCATGCTGTGAAAATACCACAGTAATCTTGCATATCAGGATTATTTCAAATATCAGTGTCTTCCCCAATATTCTCTTTAAGTAAATTCTACTTTTGTGAATGATAATGAGAAATAACATGTGATATCAAGCTGTGAATACAAACAAAAGTTCTGGTGTACTTAATTCCATTCATGTCTTATTGAGAGAAATAAAGGAACCAAAATACTGAAGGACAATACTCATCTATGAATTAATTGAAGGAAGTAGAAAGAACCTACTTGTACATTGTATAGCTAAAGCCTGAATGGATTAACCAGTATGATGTAATTTTAGTAAACAGAGACATGAATCACATTCAAATGGAAGTAGGCCCTATTTGATATTGAATGGGAAAGATGAATTCCTACAAATGGACATACATTGTAATATGTACCACATCAATTTGAACATTGTGGTATTTTTTTGTGTGTGAACAGTCCCTGGACTTCATATTAACTTTCCTATAGGCAAAGGTGTGATTTAATCAAGATCCTTGATATTATCTCCTTGAACCTCTGACCACAACGTATCACTTACTCTTCACCAGTAGTGAGCTGTTTCAGAAGGCTGTAATGAACGTTTAATATAGAGACAGGGTGTCCCATTTGCCCCTGTCAGTGTGTGATGTGTCAGGTAGCAGGCATTGTTCCTATTAAATCCATTGAACAGTGGTCACCGCTCTGTAGGCTCCAAGAACCAGGAGGGTTCTGACGACCAGTCTAAAACCTCAAAATCAAGTAATCACTATAATTCTGCTTGCAATCACTTTCCAGTTCTATTATTGAGAAGGAAGTTCTGATAAATTTAGCATTTTCTTCCATTTTCCATGTTTTTTTAACCAAATCTATTTCCTTTGACCTGCCAAAGTCCTTAAGGTCTTTTATCTTGGCTAGTTCCAACTTATTATTTTATTCAAAGGTATACAAAGGTACATGCAACTAGATGTCAATACAAAGCAAGGACAAATATTATAAAAATATGAATTCTAGGCTTCAGGACATGCTTTTAAACTTGATAAGCACTTGTAAATTCCAATCATTTTGAGCAGTCATTGGTAGCCAATAAAAAAGAAAAATGTTTCTAACATAAAAGAAAATGATGTACCCAGTAATGCAAAAGAAAATATGTAGATTGAAGTCAAGCCTGTAAAGTGCATTTGAACTGTATCCCTAAAGACAAAATGAGTTCATTAAACAAACCAAATTTTCAACCTTTTTGCCCATTGAGTCCCATACACAAGAAGATGAGTCGTTATCCATGTACCTTGCCAGTGTCTGTACTCTGAGGGTTAAATCTAACAAGGAGACGAGCGCACTTTGATATGTACCATTTTACATGCATGTACATGTACCATGTACTTTGTAAAAATGAAGTGGATTTCTAATGCAGTCTCTCAATACTGGGCAATTAATTTGCGTTCTCCAAGTAGGAATGCCCCAAAGTACATTTAAAGTGCAGTGGTGGGGAGTAGTAGAAGTACATTGTAGCTTACACTGTCAAGAGAGAAGAGGGCAAGGGGTGGGGATGGGGTGGGGGGGGGGGGGGGCTAGTAGTGATGAGAGGAAGAGGGAGATAGATTGGGGGAGGGACTGAGGGAGTATTAGCAAACATGGAAACCAATAAATGGTGAACCAATCAGAGAAACACAGAGAAAGAGGAAAAAACCAAGAACAGACTAACAAATACAGAGAGAGAGAGGGGGAGAGAGAGAGAGAGAGAGAGGGCGGGGTGATTTGAAGGACATAATATAATCAGAAAAGGAAAGAAAAGGGAAAGAGAGAGGAGTGACAGAGGAATGGTAGACAGAGGAAATGAGAATGAAATGAATAACACTGGAGAGACATACATGTACATGTATCTCTAAAGAGGGAAATGTAAGAAAAAGAAAGACGGGGGAGAGACAGCAAGAAAGATATGAATGAGGGGATTTGGAAATGTAGCAGAAAAGCCTATTTCTAATTTGTGGAAACCCCTTTTTCCACTAATTGTCAGGAAGTGCAAGGCATGGCCACATACATTGAACCTGTATTATTTAGGCATATACAGGAAGTGTACTATAAAGTCTAGCATGACCTCCAGATTTTCAGTGGAATATTATCAATGAAGATTGCACTTTTTCACTTGAGCATCAAAAGCAGGAAATTATATTTATGATTTGTCATCTAGTAATGATGGATTTCAGGATGGACAGGCATATTATTTCAAGCTCTGTAAATTGGAATCACATTTTGTTACATTGCAGGGATACTGTGTGTGTATTAGCTTAATGATTTACATAAATTTCCTGCAAAATGGGGGGTTAAAAGTGCTTGCTTACTTCAGAATTGTAATCATTATTTTGAATAACAATATCCTATAATCTACCTTGCTTCACCTTTATGTAAGCCTGGATTTGCCATTATGTAAAGGATTTGTTTTTGTTTTGACCTGCTGAATGACTTTGTCAAGGTGTTGTAGGATTATCTACTTGGATAAGCCTTTAAAGAGCTTTAATGTACAATAGGACTAGAAGGGGATTAACTTAATTTACTATAGGTAATGGGGCAAGACTTCTAGTGAACCTTACATTAAATGTAAACATAACTTAGGCTAGAGACAGGGAATTGTGGAATAGCATGGTCGCCAAAGTCAATTTATATGGTAGCTGAATAGAATAGAATAGAATACTTATTACATTCACATTCACATTTTTTTTTTCAATTGTTACTGCATTATCCGACTTGTAAACACTGTAATTGATACCATTTTTTGTACCTCTTAAATCTAAGATACACACAATTTATAACATTCTTGTAGGATGTCCACATGTTATTGATATTTCAATATGATTGTAAGGTGGAAATACATCTAATGTTGAAAATATTTGTTTTTATTTTCAAACTATTCTCAAATGAACAAATAGGCAATGATTATATGTAACTCTTGCATAATGAGTTGATTATGCTTCTATTGTGAATGTGTGTTTTCACCCTGCCAGCAGTAATTAATCTATGACCTTGCAGAAATACATTCACTTATATTATGTAATATTTTTTGTATGGGTTTCCTTGAAACACTTGAATTCAAAAGCCAGAGATAATTTCAAAAAACATTAACAAGTGTAAATAAATACTGGTTGTACGTGTTGATAATAAATTGGTGTACATTTACCAGCGTATGCAAAAACATGATTTTGAGAAAAACGCCATGAAATTCTACCATATATTCCCAACTTCTTGTCATGCCATCCAAGATATTTATTCTTTGAAAAAAAAATACATGACAGGAAAGATGATTTTTTTTTTTAAAACAGTGTCTTTCTTTTAATTAAAATTAAAATAACTGATGAGGAATGACAAAGATCTACACTATCGTGTATTTTTGAATTTAGGAAGCAAGTTTCCTGGTGTCCCAAAAGGCTAAAGAATTACTATCCGTGTGACCATGCTTTTAATGCACTAATAAAAAGGAAATAAACACAGATTGAGCTTAAAAATTCATGTGTTTTAATTTGGATAAAAGAGACAGAAAAAAATAATGCCAGCCAGTCAGATATTCTTGGTGAAGGCATGCAGATAGTTCATCTCCCTATACTGTGGCATATGCAAACATGACTGAAAAAAATAGATCTGAAACTAAACTTGACTGAACAGGTGTCTTATGGCTGTAGTACACTTACACATCAGCATAAGTCCTTCTATCCCAGACAGAATGCTGCTCTGTGCGTTTAATGTACATAACTGGGGCAGAAATATAGCCATGGAACCTGAGAGGTTATTAAGCTATTTGGTGGTTATGTGAACCCTGCAGTAAGATCACGCTCATGTACTTTCTGAAGTCATACTCCGATGAAGGATATTGATGGATGCCGTTCTGTCAACGACCTCTCCCGCAACATAGACTCAGGAATGACAAAACTCACCCCAAATTTTTATTCCCAGATATTGATGGGCTTATTTGTTTAAACTGACAGGAGAATGGCAATGAGAGGTAGAAATGTGCTGTTTTATTTAGTGTATTAGAAACATACTATTGTTATCAGATTTTTTTGTAACAGAATTGATACTCTACCATACACATTGCTGCCAACATTTCTCATTGTATGCCTCAGCAATGAAGTGGCTACTTAAAGAATGATTTGATTGTATTGTTTGATAATTTAACTGAATGTGGATTCATCCTTTCTTCTTTAGTACAGTGTACATAATTATAGTACTGGTAACTTTAATTCTGTATCTCAAACTCTTTCAAAAGGCAAAATGTATTTGTCAAAGATACATGTACATGTAGATGACTTTATTCACTCATTCTTTACCTCAAACTTTAAAAAGCAATAGCAACCATTACCAATAAATATTAATCATAACCAATCAATAATCATCATTACTGATTATTTGTTATGCTCATCAGCGAAACTTTAAAAAAATATCAGATATTTATCCTTGAATAGAACATTTAAATTCAAACATCTAAAGATACAATTCTGTAAATCAGTAGTGGTGCCAATTTGAAGAGTGAAATTTTGATTTAAACATTGCACATGGTGCCAATTTGATGATTTGGTGATGATTAAATATCATTACAAAGATGATACATGTACATGTATCACTAAACAACAAATTTTATTCATTTTTGTTGTCTCGCCCACCGGAGGTGAAGGCGAGACTAAGGGATCCAAATGGCGTCCGTCCGTCGTCCGTCCGTTGTCCGTCCGTCGTCCGTCCGTCGTCCGTCCGTCGTCCGTCGTCCGTCCGTCGTCCGTCGTCCGTCACAAATGTTAAAGTTTACCTGCAAGACTCTCTTATGATCCATAACTTGGCAACTGTTACAGCAATGGCAGCCACACTTGGTTGATAGAAGCACTAGGGGTATCTTCATGTTATGGTGTTGTCAGAGGTCATGTGATGATGTCAAAGGTCATTTGGGGTCATATATTAAAGAGTATGTGCAAGACTCTCTTTTTCTATGTTAAAGTTTACCTGCAAGACTCTCTTTTGACAAATAACTTCACATAGGTTGCTTGGATTACAACCTAACTTGGGTCATAGATGCACTGGGGGTACCTTCATGTTATGGTACCGTTGGAGGTCACAGGATAAGGTCAAAGGTCATTTGAGGTCATACGTTAAAGTTTACCTGCAAGACTCTCTTTTGACAAATAACTTCACATGGGTTGCTTGGATTACAACCTAACTTGGGTCATAGATGCACTGGGGGTACCTTCATGTTATGGTACCGTTGGAGGTCACAGGATAAGGTCAAAGGTCATTTGAGGTCATACGTTAAAGTTTACCTGCAAGACTCTCTTTTGACAAATAACTTCACATGGGTTGCTTGGATTACAACGTAACTTGGGTCATAGATGCACTGGGGGTACCTTCATGTTATGGTGCCGTTGGAGGTCACAGGATAAGGTCAAAGGTCATTTGAGGTCATACGTTAAAGTTTACCTGCAAGACTCTCTTTTGACAAATAACTTCACATAGGTTGCTTGGATTACAACCTAACTTGGGTCATAGATGCACTGGGGGTACCTTCATGTTATGGTACCGTTGGAGGTCACAGGGTAAGGTCAAAGGTCATTTGAGGCCATACGTTAAAGTTTACTTGCAAGACTCTCTTATCACACATAACTCATCACATGTTGCTACAATGGCAATCAAACTTGGATGATGGATGCACTGGGGGCACCTGCATGTTATTGTGCTGTAAGAGGTCACATGATAAGGTCAAAGGTCATTTGAGGTCATACATTAAAGTTTACTTGCAAGACTCTTGGTGAAGGCTTCCTAACTTGTGCACAGAATTGTGTGAGCATGTGTGAGCATTACTGATGTAGATTTAGGCAAACATTACTCATGCACGTTTATGCAAATTTATTCAAAGTCACTATTTTGCACCTGATTTTGATGTTGTCTGTTTAAAGTTGCTTATTTGTTTGTTTCAGTTTTTCACAGGTTTTACAGGCAGGCACTACATTTTACATTTCTATGCCCCCCAGAGACAAAGTTTACTTCGCCTCTATTGTGCAACTGATTATCATCCTGTTTTGTCTTTGTCTAATCTAATAGAACTTGGTGGAGGCTTTTTATTCCATCTCAAAGAAGGGGGAAGGTGGGGGAGGGGGAGTAGATAGAGGAAGTAGCATTGCGTGAAATAGCCCTTCTCATTTATGGAATGTTCCATTCTATGGCAGATATTTCACAATCAGCCAGGGATACAATTCTTTTGCGTAGCAACGGAGATCGCGATATTTCTGGTTATTTTCGCAAGTGGGCGAGACACAATATTGCTAATGCCTTGTGTTCTTATTATCTCATAATGATGCATCTTCTATGTTTTGTAATACTTTGATATAGAAAGGAATTCCCCCAAGTCACATACAGTATTGATGGCATGTAGTCCCAAGTAGAGTAATTTTAAAAGAAACAGAAAGTTGACATTTAAGACCTGTATCAGTGGTGAAACAAGCAAGTCATAGTGCCAACCAAACAAGCAATTCAAAATGTGAATGACACGGAATGATATTGATAGCCTTTCATTGATACCCCCTGAATTATTGACACAGACGTGTTGGCCATCTGCCATCGTGTTCCCAGGCGCTTTTTCCTCCTTAGAAAGAGGGGGTCAAAATTGTGAATCGCAAAACCAGCCAAGCCCATGTTTGGAAGAAAAGCAAAAACAAGATCTGATTACGAGAGTTTCAGTCAGGAATATGGCACAAATGCACGTACATGTACAGTAAGTGTATGCGCCAATGAAGAGGGACTTGTTGGTGTGAGTCCTGTTTGACTGTCCTTTCATGAATTTCATGAACATGTAGTCCTTGCTGGATGTACTGTATGATAAATTATTTTTTTTTTAATAATGATTTTTTTTTTTTTAGGGCAGTGCAGGGGGGCACAATGAGAGATACATGTATTTTTAATACCGGTAGTGCAGCTTTAGCCACTAGTTTTCATGCCATGGCAAGGGGCCATGCCAACCAACATTCCAAATAAAAATTCAACTGAAAAATAGATTCAGCACCTTTTGGAAAATAACCTCTCGATAACAGAGGGGGTGGGAGATGGAAGAGAGGGTGAGGTTGGAAGTAGAGAAAGGTCAAATGAAAGAGGGGTGGGGTGGGAGAGACAAACTGAAGGACTTCTTGACATAATAGGAAAGAGAGAAATATCCCTCAATTATACCACATATCCATCATCTGGAGGCTTTTTAGTTGCCACTTTGAGAAGGCTCATAGTCACTTTGGGAGGTGCAACAAGTCTAGGGGTCAAGATTGCTTCAATATTATCAACTGAGAAAAAAAGACAAGTTTCTGAATGACAGAAATATTGATATCATAATAAAATGGTTATTTCTGCCTCAAAAGCTTTTTGGCCCCCCCCCCCTTTTTTTTTAGAATTTAATAGGGGTGGAGAAAAAAGCACTAAAATAAAGTGAGAAAACTGCCACTGGTCAAAATGAACTTAATCATTGTGACACCAGCAGTCAAGCAAAATCTGCACATATTGAAGCCGTTTAGGGTGCAAATTGTGATTTCTTGTCACCTTTTTTTAAGGGATTTCATTTCTAGGTTTATGACTCATCTTTACAAAGAAAACACATTTATATCTCCTGAACATTTGTAAGGACACTGTGCATACAAACTTTGTGATTACACTGTGCAGTGTACATGTAGTCCACATTGGAAGCTTATTGCAATCTCTCTGATGAAAAAGAGTAAAAACAATCATCAGATTCTGGTCATATGACTCATTTAATGAAGTGCAAAATTTACAAAGTGAAGAATGCCAACCTCAAAAAGAAGCTAAAATCCAAACATTGCAATACCCCCTTGTCGTAAAATCCACATTGAGTGCTTATCATTATGATGGAAAACAATATAAGCAATCATTGGATTCTGGTCATATGACTCATTTAATAAAGCACAAAGATTCCCAAAATGAGGAAGACATCAGGCGCTAACGAAGCTCTGAGAGTATTGATTCTAGTCGGAGGCTTCCCAGAGAAATGAGAATTACGAGTTCTTGGCACCCTCGATGCGCTTCTGAACACTGGAGGTGTGTGAGGGAAACCAGATACGCGAAGCAGGAATCCCCCGCCGCTCGCTTGGATGTGCCGAAAAAGAGCGTAACCAGCACGTCGGGGGAAAGGAAGGAGAAAAAGTGTTTCGTATCGTGTTTATGCCCCGGGCGTGAGGGAATATCACGCTAGCAGGTGTATGGAGCTGGCGCCAAATGGGGAGAGAGTTGTACAATCAGCGTTGATTTTATATCAGTGGTTTGATTAATATAATGAGATCATGCGATTACTGTCTCAGTACTTTGTATTACAAACACGACTGCTCCCATGCCTGGGTAAATACATATATAGCCTAGTTTCCAGGCTGTAGAGTGTGGAACTTTTCTTTCCCTAAACTACTAGAATCAGTACTTAGTCTGGATGCAAAGGCTAAGTACCCTTGCCTCTAGGGGGTGGAGGAGCATATATGGAGGAAAGAAACAATCCTCATCCTTGAATATAGGGTAGAGTAGATAGAACACATGACGTGCTGCTGTCAGTCCAATCTACTGTACACTACAGCTCAAAGGAATTGACTTAGGGAAAGGGAAAGGGAAGAAAGGGAAGGAGCCGCAGTTCATCATGAAACACGATGCTTCAGCCTAAAAAGCATCATGTTTCATGCTGAACTGGACAAAATGTACCACAGTTTAAAACTGCGGCTCCTTCCCTTTCTTCCCTTTCCCTTTGCCATTTCCTTAGCAACCTCCCCTGAAAAGGACTCTCCAATCAAGACCAATACATGTACATACTGTTCTGCACAATGACCTTCTAGTTGAAGTATATCTGTAAATGCTGCTTGATTCTTGCATTTAAAGATACACAGTACAGTATGTACAATCTTCTTGAAAATGTACAAAAGATGTTTTCTCATTGAGTATCTTAACTCTTCATATGCTATGTTTGTGTATGTTCCTACTAGTAATGCACCCAAATCTCAGAGAGGAGTGTTCTGTGTGGCAGAGAAGAGGTGAAAGGAAGCGTAAAGTCCCCATTTATCTGCATGCTTGAGGTGGGCAATTCCTGCACTGGCCTATTAAAGCCTCAACAGTCAATCGGCAGCGCTCGCTCGTTCTATAGAAATCGTGAGCGTTTTATTTTTCGTCTCGCGAAATCCCACGCGCAGATTTTGCTGCACGTAGATTATGAAGGAATTTGACATGCTCGCGAGATCTTTTGCTGGGGTCTTCTGTAAGCATACTGATCAGGATTTTTTTAGACAGGGATTGAGATTATATGTTTCTTAATAAATATTTTTAGTTTTTTTCGAAATCCGCAAAGGAGTTTTTATGTTATTTGCCTTCAAAAACAGGCCTCAATTTTTTTTTGAAATATGTAAGCTCTCAGACCTTGCTGGATGCTGACCCTTCTATGGATTGTACGGCAACGACAGTTACGGCTCTAAAAAGCCAATACTTCAGCGGAGATTCTGATTCCAATATTGTTTGGGCTCAAAAATAAAACATTTGAGCTATTCGTCTTCAAAGTGACGCGAGATTTCAGAAATCGTACGGACTTCGCAACCGATATATACGTAAGCTCCCAGACTTTGCTGGATCCTGACCCTTCTACAAATTGAACGGCAATACCAGTTACAGCTTTGGAAAGCCGGTACTCCAGCGGAGAATTTGATTCCAGTTTTGTTTGGGCTCAAAAATAAAACATTTGAGCTATTCGTCTTCAAAGTGACGCGAATTTTCAGAAATCATACGGACTTCGCAACGGATATTCGTCCGCAGGCAGCAGAAAACACACGATTTTATTTTCAGCTCGGTAGTCGTGACCTTCACTTTACCCCTCGAACCGCGAAAAAGGTCTCCTTTTCAAACTGCGATATCTCCATGAATATATCATATTTTTGTACACTTTCTTTTGTAACTGTATGTTGGAGGTCGACATTTACTAAGGGTGAAAAAACATTTCATTGAAACAGGCAGAAAAATATTGAAACTTCGAGATAAATAATGTGGTTCTAATAAAAATTTAAAAATGAAAATAAACTCTATATTTCAATGTCAATCGCTTTTGAGCCCCTAATATTTAGAGATCATCTGAAGCGGAATTTATTGTACTTTATGGAGATACCATTGTTTTTCAACCTCCCCCCATAGAAGGGTCAGGATCCAGCAAAATATCAACCATGTTCAAATCCAGAATGAGCGAGATATGACGAAGTTGTGAGCGATCCTAACCAGTCAATCATAGTCCGCGGACTATGATTGGATCGCCTTGGATCGCCGGTAGAATTTCGTTATTATCGTGGACTATGATTGGCTGGTTAGGATCGTTCACAACTTCGTCATATCTCGCTCATTTTGGATTTGAACATGGTTGATGTTTTGCTGGATCCTGACCCTTCCATGGGGGGAGGTTGAAAAATAATGGTATCTCCATAAAGTACAATAAATTCCGCTTCAGATGATCTCTAAATGTTTAGGGCTCAAAAGCGATTGACATTGGAATATAGGGTTTATTTTAATTTTTTAAATTTGTATTAGAACCACATATTTATCTCGAATTTGCAATATTTGTCTGCCTGTTTCAATGAAATGTTTTTTCACCCTTGGTAAATGTCGACCTCCAACATACAGTTACAAAAGAAAGCGCACGAAAATATGATATATTCATGAAGATATCGCAGTTTGAAAAGGAGCCGTTTTCCGCGGTTCGAGAGATCAAGTGAAGGTCACGACTACCTCGCTGAAAATAAAATGAGCGTATTTTCCGGTGCCTGCCGTTTGGCTGTCAATAGTCATGTGAACTAGCAACGTTAGCCAACATTGACCAGTGTCCACTAAGCAGAACCCTTTGTGGGCAGTCCTATTAGAAGGCACTACCGCACCATGTTGTTACTGTACATGACTGTTCATATCGGCACCACTGCGGTGTCCCCAAGACATGAGACAGAGAGATATTATGTACCTTGGGGGCACCACCACTGCAGTATGGTGTGTGCAAAGCAATACAAGAGTGCAAAATATATCACGCAAATATACCTTGTGTCCTGTAAATTTGATTAAATGTTGATAGTGAAACTGTAGCCTAACCCTCACCCTAAACCTGATCCTAATCCAAATCCCGCCCCTGCCCCTTCACCCTAAATTCACCCTTACTCTTTATTCTGACATCAACCTCAAACCTAGGCCTAATTTAATTATTTAAGTTTAAGTTTAATTCATCAAAAAACATGATTTCTAGGTCCTTTCAAAATAGGTTCGCATTGCTTGTTAGTGCGTAAATAGAGTTGTGCATGCAGTGGTGTCCCCATCGCAAGTTTCTAATGTTGCAGCCAAGGCAGTGGGGTTGATATACATGAAGATGTTACTCCTGCGTGTGTCCAATGAAATGTTTTCTGGCTAGATGCTCCCTTTAAGTGAGGTTTGAGAAAATGGCCTTGTCTCCAGCTACAAGCGTAAGCTGACTGGGCCAAGCCAGGATGTGATAGCATTAATGATAAGCCTTTAAGTGTAATTCAAGTCAGTCATGTGCTCCCAAATGTTCCCTATTTGTAACTTTATACTTTTTCATTGACAGTGATGTGGGAATACAGGTATAAACAGTGTGTGTAAATATTTCGAATGTATTTATCTGATGTAGTTGTACAGATAGTTCATCATCTGTCTGTTTATTATTGTATTTCTATGTTATCATCAGCTGATGTTTGAACTCCTTCTTTCCTTCTCCCTTCTCTATTCTCTTATTCTTTCTCTATGTTTCCTTCTCTCTCTTTCTCTCATTTGATATATCTCTCCAAATTGTTTTCTGACTCTGTCTGATATCCCATTCTCTGTCTGTCTACAATGTATCTCTCTATTATTTATTTTCCTTTTCCCATGGCTCTGATGCAATGTATATGATTTGAATTGAATAGAATAAACTCACAAAAATGTATTACTTTTCACAATTTTTTATGAGAAAGTTGTACTATTTTGTTTAGGTAAGATATGAACTCATATGATCATGAATATACACTTGACGATTGGGTTCATTAATCATTATCATACAAGGGACATAGAAAATTTGTTGTGATCCTTGTGTATGTGTACTGACTGGTGAACAGCACACACTTGTGTGAAATATTCCTCATACCAAATGTCCCATTAATTCCCATTCTATCATTGCTGCAGTGTACGAGTGGAAGATTTATTTGGTTTGGTTCAAAGACAGATTTTTTTCTGTTTCGGTAAATCACCTGCGGTCATCCAAACTGTTGTTTTAGTCTGTCTGTGATCACAATATTGATTTTGAGATTTTTGCAGAAAATCAAATGAGGAGTCAAACTCAATGTCTGGCAAAACGTCCATGGTGTAAAACATTTTTTATAAAAAGAGTAAGTTTTTATTGCAAAGACATATTGATCTTGTGTTAATGCGCTTTTCCCATTGAAATGTTGTACTGTCGCATTTGATATGCAGTCAGGATATTATCGTATTGACGCGCATTGACTTGCATGTAAATTGAGCATTACAACAGTTTGATTGACCGCGGGCATTAAACATGCAGTCACAAGTGTTGTATCGTCTCTGGCATTTTATGAAATATCTATGAGAGAGAGAGAGAGAGAGAAGGAGGGAAGAGAAAAGGAATGGAAAAGAAGAAATGAATGAAAAGGGTTGTGTGAAGTAGAAGGTAATAGTTGTTCTCTGGCGGCTCTATGGAAGATTCTTTTGATCCCCACATCACAAAGAATCACCAACAATTAAAAAGAGCAATAATTATCCCCCAGAATGAGAAATAAGCCCTCAGGAATTCATATACGTGCATTTCAAATTTAACTACTCTAGTCTACATGTATATTGTCTGAATTGACAAAAATGTCTGTGCTTAAAAAATATTGCTTGTGTGCAGGACATGATCACTACTGTAAAAAAATCGTGTAGTCCACATGCTTTAGCAAGAACAAATATTTAGTTTTCCCTCACTGAAACAAGGATGGAATGTGATTGTGTAAGAATTGTTTGAACTTGGAAGTTAGATTGATTTCAGTAGAAAAAACCCTCTGTTTATTTTTTATTTGCAATGCTATCTTTCATGGTGTGCGGTGACACTTTGTTGATATATTCATCAGATTTTTTTCATACACGTTTGTACAGAGATTTCCTCAATTTGCTTATCGAGATATTTGATCCTCCTATTCAAATTTATTTCTTACTTAGCTTCTAATCACCTTGAATATATGTCCTGTGTAACGTTTATCATGCACGTTGTACAGAAACTTCCTCCATCTGTTTATCGAGATGTTTGATCCTGTAAGTCACGTCAGTTTGTTACTTAGCTTCTAATCACCCTCATTATACGTCCTGTATAATGCTTTAAAGCCATTTATGGAGGCAAATGGAAATGCGCTACAGTCATAGCTTGATGACGTCTGATTCTGCCTGGATTGAATAAAGCTATAAAGACCCCACAAGAGTGAGACGTGATGCTGTTTTTGTTGCATGCGGTTTTCTTCTTGGCCGTATTAACACTCTGCTCAGTTGGGTACATACACGGGCGTTGGAGCGTGACCAATTCAGTTCAAGCTATGGGGTTCAATCCGGCCCCGGACCCATGAAATTGCCAAAGAAAGGAGAGCACAGAACAGAAGAAAGGAAGAGAGAGAGAGAGAGAGAGAGAGAGAGAGAGAGAGAGAGAGGAAGAGTTTTACACAATCTGTTTTTTCCTGTTTTGCTTTTATGTCTCTCTTACTGTCCAACTTATATCTTAGCTTCTCTACTCTTTCTCCCTTTCTTCCTCCTCCATATTACCTTATTTCTTCTTCTCCAATGTTCTCATATTCCCTCTGTGTGTTTGCTGCGTTTTCTATCCATTTTTTCCCTCTCTAGTCTGTTTTTTCTTTCAGTTATTTATTATCTGTTTTATATTAAATTCTTTTCTCTTTTTATATCTGTGGTCCATTTCTTCTTTTTATCTGTCTTTTCTGTCCCTCTCTCTTCAGACATACACATACACACACAATAGATGAAACACAAACACCTGAACACATACACCTAAACTCATACACACACAGGCACATGTGTATGTACCCTTCATAGTGTAAGATGTCAGATTCTCTTTGGAATCTCATTAACAGAACTTAGGAATACTTCCTTAAGTACACAGACTTTCTTTGGCTCAACTGTAGCATGGATCATTGACCTCCTTGACATCATTTTTGCTGAGGGTATGTGCAACACATTCTGTGATGATTTCATAAACTAAACAGAATTTTCTGTGTGCTGAAGCTATATTTTATGACCACCTTGGCATATACCACTGCAATTGGATTGTGGATATGGTAGCTTGGACATGAAATTATGTGTGGCAAATTAAAGTACACATTCTTATTGCTATTTGAAATGATCAACAGAAATGTAACTGTCTACACTCACTCCAACAAAACACCAAGAAGTGCATGGGGTTAGACTACCTTCCAGGCTGTTTGGACATTTCTTATCCAAACTCTATTTACACAGATCTGGCTGCAGCAGGTTAATCACTATGTAGGTTTCACACAGAAAGGATTAACTGGAAATAGAGGAGAATAATTATTAACAGAAATGTCCAACAGCCTGAAAGCTAGGCTGGGATGGGGCGGGGGGGGGGGGGGGGAGGGGGGAAAGAGAATGAGGGAGAATGAGATGTAGAGAAATTGCAGGGACGAATTCTTCTTCACTTCAAACTGAGAAAAGAGGAGAATGATGAAGTGACTACACATAAAGTACTAGACTCTATTTTCCAGTTTGGATTAGAAATATCTAACAGCCTCGAAGCCAGGCTAGGCTAGGCTTGGATTTGGAAACAAGCAACAAATAAAAGCAGCGTTCATTTTGATGAGACTAGTCTGATTAAATAAGACCGTATGATCATTATTACCATTTTATTTTGTCCCTGCACTGTGTAACTTCAGTTTAGTAGCACAAAGTGTGTTATTCTGCTGATAGCAACGTGGCCTGGCTATAAAAAAAATAACCCATAAAACTGTCTCCTTAGAGAGTGAGAGAGAAAGAGAGAGAGAGAGAGAGAGAGAGAGAGAGAGAGAGAGAAAGAGAGATGTATGTGAACTGTTCCAGTGACCCCAGATATTTAATTTTCTCCTCATAGATTGTCTTGACTAAAGGAATTTGTTATTGTTGAGTATTTTTTGTTTCCATGGAGAGATTGATTTAAGGTTGTATTTAAGGTTGAAAAGTTTTTTTTTTTATCATAAAACAGGGAAATGTATTTTTACATATCATCTCTGTATAGTGGCAGTCAGACTTGTGACATTAACTATCAACAAAATATATGTTACTGATAGTTTAAATCTTACATGTAGTGTGATGATCGCAGAATTAAAAGGAATAATCACCAGCCATAACCAGGACTTTGCGTGAAATATGTATGTTTTTATGTTAACCCATAGCCTTTGTGAACTGGTGGAGCCTGTGTTTAGTCTATGGGAGTGGAAATATCAAGATGTCAACAGGTAAATTGTAACTTATCATCGATGTTCACTTCTCCTATCATGGCAGTAATACATGGATATAAGTTACAAACATGTCAAATATGTACGCAACATGACTACAACTACTACAGATTGTGATCATAATACATTGAAATGAAAGAATACATCAATATTACTTTCATATCAATGATGATTTGGGAAAGTTATCAGTACTTCTGGAATGATGTATGAAATATACTTCTGTGTTCTAGTATCTGCTCCTAAGGCTATTAGTTAAAGACAGCCAGTCCCTTTTCCAGATCACCACAAAACCATCGAAACATTGGCAAAACATATAGAGAAGTGTTAGCAAGGTCTATATTCACAATTTGAAACTGATACGTAGTGTAAAATTCAAAATAATGCACGTAAACAACGTCTGATTAATAGTCTTTACCTCAGGCTCTTAGCAGTTTGTGTTGAAAAACTGGTTTATTGATTAATCTGTTTATTAAATTATAAAACGCATTATGAAAAAATTGTTCTATGGAAGGAATCATCTCCAAAGTTTGGTAGTTACTCATAAAATTAGGATTTCATACATGCATAATAATCACATAGATACTGTAACAAAGACTAATACTTTTTTCGTAGTACCAAAAAAGTCGGTTTGAAATTTAATGGCTGAAATTTTTTACATATAAAGAAAGCTTCAACATGCTATATTCTTAGAAATGGTCTTGAATCACACTTTCTTCAATTTACGATCGTGATAGACAATTTCAAATTTTAAGCTTGCAAAAGGGACGGACAATCTTTAAAGGCAGTAATTCTGGGTTCACATTTGAAGCAACATTTTCCTTTAAAAGTAAACATGTCAGGAACATACAAAGTAAGTAGTGAATGAGCTGCCAATCATTCAGCATTACAAAAGCAATCATTCCACCTTTGTGATCCACAACCTGAAATTTCAATCGAATTGATTCAATTTTACCCCTCTCTGGTTCCTTTTGATTTCCCAAAATTAAGAATTATTTGTCAAAAAAAAAAGAATATGTTGGTATTACCTTCTCTTACTTTGAGGACTCCTTTTTGCCTTTGGTTTATTGAAGTGCATATAACCCACTTATTAGCTGCACAGATGCATACAAGTAAAGGCTTAGTGCACGTTGCCATGCATGGTAATACAAGGGAGTCCTCAGCAACAAAGCAGATGCAGATGGGAATGAAAATGCATTATCACCATGGTGTCCACACGCCAGAAAGAACGATGTTCAGTCAAGTTGAAGAAAGAAAGAAATTATCTGAGCAGAAAAGTTGCGTTCATACTGGGGAATCACTCCCCTATAATTTGAGTAGCCTTGTCCACACCTGCACCTTCCAGAATCTGCACTATGTAGAACAATAGAACATTTTTGGAATATTAATACAAATTGTACGCACAGCATGTGAACAATACATTACTAAGGGTAGCGCCAAAGCTTATCAGAGGTTTGTCTGAGTAGCAACAACTAATAGATTCAGAGTGCTTTCCATCAGTTGAAACGGAATCACTAGATACAGGTGAATGTCACATGTAATTCATTATAGGGTGCTAATTGCAACATCTCCCATAATGTAGTCTCCGTACTGTAAAATGGGAAGACGGTTAACACCAGTAACAGAATATATAAACATGTATATCTGCAATGAGACGCAAAGGTGTTAGTTGTCATAGTTTGAACATAATTTTTGAAATGGGTTTTAGTTTCCAAAGAAGCATGATAATGTCTGCAATGGGAATGCACCTCTCAGTGTGAATGGGTCTTTTAACTCTGAGTCATGTGTGCATCCCCTGCTGTGCGTTTGTCAAGTTGCGAGACACGTTCGAGAGGAATAAATACCGCGCTAAGTAGGTGCTGCTCAGCACACCTTAAACATTTTCAACAACAATTTTGTCCACTTTGTCACATTACTTAAGGGTAACAAGACATTCATTAAAAAGTGTGTTTGAGAAATGCACCCTTTTGCTGCCAGACAGATGGTACCTTATGCGATTTATGTGTAGCATTTCTTTTTAAAAATGGCAGTGATACATAAAGACATATGTGACATAAAGAGTAAATAATAATACACAAAGGAGAAAGTACTTTTCACTTTTAATGGCAAAATGTTCACCACATTTTCAAATTGGCAACATGTTTATTGCTTTATAAGAAATAAAAACTTCCAAAATTTGTTGATTTGTAAAGAACCAGAATAAGATACCAGAGGTAAGAGGTGTAGGACTGTCAAGACAAAGGATTTAAAGATGTGAATGTTAGGAACTTTAGATATTTCAATTAACAACCTCAAAAATGTGTTTTCATTTATAAATCTGGGTGTAAGTTTTGCTAAGAGTCATCTGGTGTTACTCACATTATATAATAAACATCTCTAAATTATGTGCAAAATAGATCCATAACTTTTTTGTGTTTTGTTGATATGATATATGCTGAAAATATATTGATCTTTTTTCATCTTTTTCATGTGTGTCCTGATAACTTCCATGTATAACAAGAATAATCTCTTTCATGTATTATGGTGTGGTGCCTGAAGATAAAACACAAGACTTGAACAGAGAGCGAGAGTGACTTGTCTGGAATGTGAGAATAAGAGGAGGACTGAGAGTATGGGTTTGAGACAGAGAGAAGACTAAGTGGAAGTCTTAAGTGCAAGGCATGGTTAAAAACTTAAAGGAGCCTTTAAATACAAAGAACATGTAATATGGATGTGCAAGATATTTCATAGCAATTATGTAGTTCATTTCACTACAATATCTAACTATGATTGAACTTCTCATCACAAAAACATTGGTGTTGGTAATTAATGATTAAATTACTCATGCATGATGTCAGTCGTCATTTCTTCAGCTGAGCGTTTCTTTCTTTCTGTAAGCCGTAAGACAAGGTCTGTTCATCTTCAGGCCATGAAACGTGAAGTGATGTGATGTAAAAGAAATGACTTGCTTAATAAATCAAGCGCCGTTAGTGACAAGAAGCACGCCTCAATATAATGTACAAATAGGTTCTTCTTATAAGGAGGTGCAGAGCGCAAACACTGAATTTTATCGTGGGTAAACTTACACCCCCTTCAGACTAAGAGTAAATTCACGGGTGGTCCCGGGGTGGGTCCGGGGACACTCAATGATTTTTTTTTTTGGTTTGAAAATTATTATTATTAGCTTTCACAGATTTTAAGGACAGATTCCCTCCACTACATCTACTCAATTCATTGGTAGATTCAATGGTGGTTCACTAGAAGATAAAGGTCTGAAAGGTACCTCTGATGAAACACCATGAATTCAATGGGGAAAGGTCAGTTGCTCTATAATCATCTCGCATTTGCGCTGGCCGTTTGCGCACACACACGAGGAGCGCAAAGCTCACTTCCTACTGAGGTGAAGAAAACTTGTTCACGGCTGGGTTTGCACCACCGTTAAATGCATTCAGTCTGTAAGGGTGGGCAGACATCAAACAAATTCATTGGTGTTTAAAACCATATTTAATGGCTTTCGTAACCGGAGGTTCACCATTGGTTCATCGGTGATTCATCAAGAGGCCTAGTCTGAAAAGGGTATTAAAATTATTCAAATGTTAACGAAGGGGATCGCACTTGCTCAAAGAAAGATCAAGGGACAGAAGGCAAGGTCTATTTAATTGTCATTTGATTGTGTTTACCTCTGTGTATTTGATCGTTCCTGGTTTGTTTTCATACTTCATCATTGAACTCTTGTCACAGCTTTCATGCACTCTACACCTGGCTTGGACTTTGGAAATGGAGTGTCGATCAGAGTGTTTAAATTCTATCACAGTGATAGTGGGATAGTATCAATTTGTGATAGAACTTGTAACCTGTGTTAATGCAGCTTGCAGAATGAGTCTCATTAATTTTTCACCTTTTTTTTACTTTTCTCTTTGTTTTCCTTTTTCTCTTCATATTACCCCCCCCCCCTCTATTGGTTCTGTCTCCATCTTCTTCTCCCCCTCTCTCCCTCTTTCTTTTCTTTATATATCCTCTCTATCTCTTCCAATATCACATCCTCTCTCCCTCCCTGTATCTCGCTACTCCCTCTCTATGTACCCCCCCCCCCTCTCTCTCTTCACAGCTCTCCTGTTTTATGTCTCTCTATCTCTACCTTGTTAACCTGGACATTTGATCAAAATCCATAGTTTCATTCTTTCAACAAACTGGAGTTGCAAGTGGCCTTTCTCTCTGTCCCCAACTCACAGTTTCTTTTTCTACCACCCCACCCTCCCACCCCCACCCCTACCCCTACCGTCATCCTCACCTCTTCCTACCCAGTGGACTTTTGGTCAGAAAACATAATTTCTCTCTTTCAACAAACCTCGCCTCAATTTTCCCCCAAAAGTCAACTTGAGTAACCTTTTGGCTCTGAGGAAAGAAAAAATATTATAAGCTTGATTGCCATGGAAACCTCACACAATTCTGACATGGATCCATGTTTGTGTGACCAGACATGACCTGAAGAAAATTCTTGAGAAATGCTGCTGACACACAAGTCCAGTCTGAATCCTTGTAGCCTATGTCTTATGCTGTGGAGTGAATCATTGTTCAGCTTCCATGTAATTTGTATTGTAATGCAGATAAATTAATGAGCAGACAGCCTGGAAGATAGGCTAGTAGTGATATTATCTAGATGAACATGAATAGGTATGATTTGGAGTACATGCTATGTCAATGTGAAACATACTATACTCTATACTATACATGGTAATGCATTTACCGGTAATGTCATGCTTTGGAGACAGGTGAATGACTGTGTGACTAAAGATAGGCATTATATGTTTTGTATTTGAATTTGCAAGGTCAGAATAGTAAGTGAATTAGGTGAATAAGGATAATATTCTTGTTATTGTTACATTTACTTTTATTACTTTATTTCATTTTTTTGTTATTTTATGTTGTTTGTATTACTATTTATTCATCATTGGTAGAAGAATGTTTAGTGTTATGTTATTCAAAACTTTTGAAAGATAGATGCAGGAATTGTTAAAGCTGAGGAATACTAGTAATTTAGAATATGTTGGAGAGTATCCATGACCTTAGTGTCCATAAATCTCCCTATCATATCAATTCTCTTGTTTCACTGTTCCATTTATGTGCCACACAAGTTTTCTTAGCCTGTTTTCCAGGCTTATGGACACGACTAATTCAAACTTCAAGTGAAGAGTGTAGTACTCACAAGACTAGTCTTTCTTTCATTCTCGTCTTTTCTTCCTCTTTTCTCCCTCCATTGTTTAGGCAAGCCAGAGAAAGAATTCAGAATGATTAGTCTACTGTAGCCAGACACATTTATTGAATATTGAAATTGGATTTGAGGATTGAAAATGCCCAGCAGCCTGGGAGACAGACTAACGTTATCTAAACAGTTAGTTTACTGCTCCATCACTCTTTCACATCAAAAGCTTTGGGTCTTCATCAGAAGCAAAGTGAAGCTGCCAAATGTCATGATGATAGGTCTCTGGGAAAATATCTCTAAGTTGCCATAATTCATCTTCACTAGCGTGTAATATCAGATTCATGCGCAGACGAGCAGGCTTAGAATAGCACTTCAATATGAAGCGGGTGTAAAACTATCCAGTACATATTTATGTCAGTTGCACTTTCCAGTTCTATTTGTGATGCTTGTGAAAATAAACGATCGAGGTGATTTCTGCCTTCTTAGCAGTTTTTACTGAGACTGATCATGAACAGTGTCCCTCGTGTGAGAGGTGACATGAAATGTTGCGATGATATTCATGTCATGAGAATTGAGACTGCAGAAAATATTTGCTACTAAATGTTTCATATAGTGATAGGGATAGGGATTTATTTATTTTTTCCTTTTCTTTGAAAAAAAGTAATCAATATGTTGTCCAGGTTACACCTGATACTCATCCATTCAACCCGTTCTTTACTGAGCCGGCATATTTGCGTGCTGGCTTTTCTCCACTCACATCAGATTCAGTGTACTAAGCAGCATAATCTACTGTAAAGACGTGTATAGACAGTAGACATCAGGTTATGAAAATCTTTCCATAAGCAGCGTGCTTAACTCTTTCCTTATGGTTAGATTTTCAATCTACATGAACCCTGGTCCAGTTATGATCTCAAATTTATCATTTACTCAAACTGTGACCAACCTGATTAAATGATTTGTTTTTCTTTTATTCAATTAAACTTGTCATCATACTTGCCACACCCTTTAAGAAGTTAGGTGATTAGAAACGTAACTTCAAGGTCACATGCAGCAAATGTTATTCTCATGAATTTCAATAGTGAAAAATCAACCCTCTCACCCTTTCTCGCTTTTCCCATCCCTCTGTGATTGTTGACTTCTTAATTTCTCCCAACCTGGCATGCACCTGTCTCATTTCCATGACAACTGAAACCGGAAGATTCCTACTCAGCCAATGTTTATTTACTGCCCTTCATTCTGCCTTCTCCCTTTCTTTGTCAGTCACTCTCCCCCAACCCCCGCCCCATCTCTGTCTTTCTCTCTTCCTCCTTCCAAGTTCAGTAGTAAGTTAGTCATCAAGCAACTTGCTTCTCTGACTGTCCTAAGGATTTGTACATTCTGCAAAGTAAAAGTAAATATAATTGCATGTAATGCAGAGGAACAAAATTGAAACAACAAACAAAATAGTGAACAAAAGTTGTGGTACTTGATTCTTTACAATTTGATTTAGGTAATTTTATTCCCAAATCTTTGGGGATTTGAGGAAAGTAAAATAAAAACTCATGATGGTTTCACTTTGTTTATTATTTGTATGGGTGTTTGTCACACATATTTGTGTACAATGCCATGTTTCTTGACTTCTGGGATGATTATATTGCATTCCATTCAGTTAGTAATAATACAATTTCCCTTAAATATATATCACAAAATACTTGTAAGAACACAATCACAAAGAACTTTCCAAGTACTCCACATCCAGTACCTTAACCCCGTGGAATCGGCACTGATTCCCCCCCCCCCCCTCTCTTAGACCCCCTTCCGTTAGACATGCACCCCATAATTGCCACCAATTTGTCACCTCACCTCATCTCACCTTCCCTTGCACTCCCCACAAACATTCAAACATTCACAGCACCCCATCACACATTCTGCTGCCCCCTTGCAGATCTCCCAAACACTCCCCGTGGGGGCACAGCTGTCCCCCCCCCCCCCCCCCCGAAAAAAATAAAAAATAAAAAATAAAAAAAATAAATAAATAAATAAAAAGAAAAGAGAAAATCAAATAAAAAAAAACAGGAGGAAAAATATAAATTTGCCTATGACTTAGCCTGGCTTCTAAGCTGTTGGACATTTCTGATCCAAGCTTTAAAAAAGAGTCTGGACATCATATCGAGAAGACTACTCACTTTATTCCTCTCCTCTTTTGTCAATGATTTATCCGAGTGCTCAAGAAGAAATCAAGAATGAGTAGTCTACTGCAGCCAGTCATTAAATTTTTAAATAGTAAATATGGATATTAAACATAACAGCCTGGAAGCTAGGCTAGAATGACTGCATGTTCTGCTCTGCGCTGTCATTCACACAGCCTCAGGAATTAGAGGCAAATTGGTTGACCAGTAGGGGACAAGAAACATGAATGTTCATTGGTGTCAAGTCAGCTGCATGGTGCATCCACACTTTGGCAAAATCAAGAACTTTAAGCACCAAACAAATATTGTGCTATATGGGTGTTATTTTTGAACATGTAAAGATTGAACATTATATAGACTGTTCTATTTGTTTTTGTTGTACTTGTTCTATTTGTCACCCTCTTCCTTCTCTTTTTCATTTGTCAGGCTCTTTTCTTCCCCTTCTCTTCTTCTGTTTTCTTCTCACCCTTCCTTTTCTTTTTTCTCTTGTCTCATGATTTTCTTTTTCTCTTATTCCATATATTGTACCTCCTCTTCCTCCTCTTTCCCTTTTCCTCTCTATCCCCTCTTTTTCTTCTCCCTCCTTGCTCTTAGATTTTCTTAATTTGCCTTCGTTTTCTTCTTCATAAGTAGTAGAAGTAGAAATAAAATATTCTCAAAAATTTGTCTACCTTGGCTACCTTGTAGTTGTATGTACTGTAACAGCGAGTAAACCTCTTCAGTCATGAATATTGCCCCAAATTGTGTTTCCTCTGAACTTGCAATGATGCAAACCATACCTGGTTTATTGCCAGGTTCTTGGAGGATATTCACCCTAAAGAACAAACCGCTTCGACTGACAAGATTAATTTGTGCTGCTGGGGGATTTCAAAGTTGGTTTTCCCACCATGATAATCTGGTGATATTTTAAAGTTGTGTATTCCTTTTGCTGCAAAGATCTTTAAAAAAAAATTAACATGAACCACATGTACACCATTTGGAATTTGTATGGGAGACACAGAACTCAAAAATTAAAAATTAGACCATGGTTAAAGCAAATTTTGTTGCATGTAAGTTAAAAAAAGGTACACTTGATTATGCAAATCCACTTCAAACAGGTCCAATATCGAATGCGCACACTCTGTGTAGCTTGCCAACTCCATGCAAGTTGTTATGGTTTAGACCAAAGCTTATTTATCTTAATTTGATTTAACCATGGACTAAACATGGTTTTAAGCATAGAAACTAGCATGAATTACATGTAGCACTTCATCAAGCTTACTTATCTGTTTATATGCCATAACATTTGCCTAAACCGTTGTCTAAACTTAAAAAACCCTTTGGGAGCTTAGACCAAAGTGTGATATAGAATTCAGATGCAACATGAAAATCATGCTACTTGGTAGTAATTTGCCTCTTAAACTCAACTTCATTTTTAAATGCAAATGACAGATATAATATCAAATAATCATATTTTTCTGCAAAGCTTACAAGAAATATCCCTAATACCACCGTGGAGCCCACATCCCAAACTGTCTCCCATAATGCATAGTGATGTACAGCCCACACCCAGGGCTGTGCATTGCTGCCAGCGACAATCATCATCCTTGATTGGACAGTTCTGTGAAAAATGCTAGCCTACAATGTATTCTTACTGGAAGTTTTGAAACGTCCAATCGTGATTGCGAAAAAGATTGATCTCTTTCATTTTATCAGCTATATGTTTATTAAAAAGTTTTAAAATGTTTATTAAAAAAAGGGGCTGTTTGGCTGTTTTATAGTTTGGTTGTAAATGATACGTTGACATGGAGGGGGTTGTTCATAAATAACAACTCATAGAATGATGGCATAGTTGGTCGCTGTGTGGGATTTTTATGACTTTATTTGTTTGTCTGTTTTCTTTTCAAGTCTTCATGTCTCTATGTACATTAGAACTCTATTCACCATGTGTAGTCCACTATTGACAAAGAACAGTAACTGTTTGGTACTCTGAGGGTTAAGTCACTTTTGGATTCCATTCAATCCAGGACCTTTGATATTTTCCTGTCTTATTTGTACAATTTTCGCAGATATGTTGATATTTTTTAGCACAATGTTTATCCTTTGTACGCCATTGAAGTCATTTTGTGCAAATAATATATTTTTCTTGGCACTCCAAGGATTAAAGGTCAGAGGATTCTTTAAAAATTTTCTCTTGTTTTCTCTTAATTTTGTGCTGTTCCTGTTTCATATTTGCAAATTGTATGCAATTCAATCCAATTTGCCCCCAATTGGGGAGAAATACTTTGCAGGAAGTACAGTATCGTGGTATTGCACTTAAAGCAAACATGAGCTTACAATCCTACATCTGCTTGGGATTCAGTAATCTAATTATACACAAAATTCATCCACCACATGTTAAATTAAAGGGCCATTTACACTGGCAGAAAACAATTCGTGATGTGTCTAATATCACTCGCACGAAATTGTAAGTTGCTTGGCATCTACCACCCAAACACAGGCCAGACGAGTGTACAAACATCCTGCTTTGGAGTATGTTTTATCTCACAATTTTTGAAACACCGCAATGTTTTTTCCAGCATAAGGAGTTGCACAAAAAAAAAAACTTTTGCAAGCGTTTAAATAGCCTTCAATATGACACATGCCACAAAATCCCCAGTGTTTTGCTGGCAGTGAAACTCTGCAGCTTCATAGGCCAGTATACATGATAGAATAAACAAAATTCACATAGTTTATCAAAAGTTATCTTCTTACTTTAAAAATGAGACTATTTTGAAGATCATGACAGACACAGTTATCTTTTTTAACTCCATTGTTCTCTCTCCTGATCTTTGTGGGAGGGGAACATTTTGAGATTGATGTAATACTCTTTGCTTCCATGAAAAAACATATGGAAATGTTTTCACATAAATCAATTCTTGCATCGAAACTCAATGTTCTGCCCATTTTATGCCACACTTTTTGTCTTACTTACACAGAGGGGTTGCCGCCAGAGAGCTGAGATGACTTTAGGATTCTAGTGTATTCACTGCTTTGTGTTTAGGAATCGTAAATGTTTTTCATTTAGGCGCCCCCAATTCGATCTGTTCCGCTAGGGTTTGATCAGGGGAAGTCAATAAACTCTACCCGGAGATTTAACAGAACATTTATTGATTAATAGCTGCCATGTCTGGTGATCTTGAAAAAGATGAGACTGTTTATGACTTGCGTGATGATTAACATGCAAGTCACAGACAGGAACAAGAAACATCTTTTATGCAGATACAATGAGAGAAAAAATTGGAGGAGGGGGGAGGGGAAGATAGACAGAGTGTGTGTATGTGAGAGAGAGAGACAGAGAGAGAGACAGAGAGAGAGGCAGAGACAGACAGAGACAGAATGAAAAAGATAGAGATGGTTGAAAGAGAGACAGAGTGAGAGAGAGAGAGAGAGAGAGAAAGAAAAGGAAAGAGATGCAGACTGAGAGAGATAATGTGAGAGAGAAAGGAGAGAGAGAGAGAGAGAGAGAGAGAGGGTGCCTTCACATTTCTAACCCAGCTGCATCCAATGAATCAGAATGAGATCCTATCCACAAACAATTGCTGTGCTCACACTTGGTCATATTTCTGATTATTCACAGTCAAACCTGTATAGAAAGACCACTCAATAGAGTCGAGAGATGTGGTCTTTATGTACAGGTGGTGGCTCAAGTAGGTTTTACTGTACCCAAACAATGTCAATATGTATCATGCATACTTGCTATCATGATTCTGAAGCTACTGTCCCATTTATCAGTACAATGATTCGGTCTGAAAAAGTGACATGAACGTTGGGCAGACAGATAGCAGGTCCACTCCAGCCATGGAATGCACCATACTGGACATCTATGGAAAGGTGAACTGAATATTGGTACATGTAATTCAGACATTTTTCAGCCATTTGGCTCATATCTCATATGGCAACAGACGTTTTTCAGGTGTTCAACGTTCTGTAAGTTTGGCTGTATGAAGATGTTACTTAAACTTCCGCATGTGTGTTCCAAATATGATTAGACATTACTTTTGCTTTTCTGTCTACTGTTCATGCTTTAAAAATGAATTTACTGCCATCAGACACCGTGTGACTTGAATATTTAGACGAAGGCAGACGGAAGCGTTAAACGGCAGTATGGGACAGGGCCTTACGCACTTTTGAAGTATGTGTGAAAGCACCCACAACCATATCTATACGGCCCGCCCAATCAATTACCTGTCTGCTCGACCAAAAAATGAGGGAATGCCATAATCAAGGGCGACAGCATTCTGTCAATGTTCAGTCTATGAAGTCCATCCTAAATGTGGAAATACATTGTCGCTTTCCACACGGGCTGGTTTTTACGAGAAGCGGCAGGCTTCCTTTTATCTCCTGTCTGGATCAACCGGACCGATAAATTGCCCTCGTGTCAATTGGCTCAAAGGAAACATTGATAGACTAGTTGTAGGCCAATGCATGTTTCAAATCCAGGACTTTTAAACTTTGGTTTAACCATGGACCCTACGGTTTAACCCTCTCAGTACAAAGCTATGAAAAACCCATTGGTCTGTTACAGGTGTGTGTGCCTCATAGGACTAAGAAGGTTAAAATAAGGTTAGAACGCGATACGTCGTTAAGCGAATTTCAGTGCTCCACTGGTTCATCATTTCCGCCTTGCCGGTCTCAACAGATGAGAAAGAGCGATCTATTTTACTAACAGGAGAAGAGTTTCTTTTTTATATGTTCGTCTTTTTGATCTAGTATCATTCCGCCTCTTGTTGGGTTTGTATGGATTATGGATTAAAAGGCATGATATCTCATTAAGTGTAATGAGCATGTGGAAGATGGATCACAAAGTTACTTGGGATGATATTCACATGGTTAAGTATGCAAGCCATGTCACGATGTCTACATCGATATGGGGAGCTTCCACCAAGTGAAAACCAGTAGAAGTATAATGTTATGTGCGATTTTGGTAACAAAGTGCAGTGGATTTAATTTTCCTTGCAGAATCAATCGATTAATGCCATACCAACTTAAACCGACTGATATACTGGAGAAACTGAAGATTTAATTTGAGTGTCTTCACCACTCACAGGTCTAATCTGAATTGATGGTGTACTACAAACTGGGGGTATTTCATTGACGGGGAACCTTAACGGCACTGCAACGTCTGGGGTAACAATAGGAAGAATCTGTAAATTACCTTTGGAGGTGGTAAATTGGCAACAGCCCGGCACCAGACGATAGGGCCTGGGATTAGGCAGTCATTGTCAAGTGACCGTTTATTTTGCTGTGACTTTGTATGCATTAACTCCCATGTCTGTATCTCTATCTTGCTTATCATTATGTCCTCTCTCTCTCTCTCTCTCTCTCTATCTCTCTCCCTCTCTCTCCCTCTCTCTCCATCTCTGTCTCTCCTTCCTTTCCCCTTATACTCTTCTCTTTCACCTCCTTATCTTTCCTCTCTCTCTCTCTCTCTCTCTATGTCTCTCTGTCCCTCACTCTCTTTCTCTGTCTGTCCTCTCTTTCTACTTCTTATCTCTACACTTCTCCTTCTTATCCTCTCCGCCTCATCCTTATCTCTCTTCATTCCCCTCTTGATCTCAACCCTTCTCTTTCCTTCATCTCTTCTTCTATCTGTTCTTGATATAGCCTGTGCCATCGGTATCTTCCATTTGTCTTTATAATCTTATCTTAAATCACAAAGTGGAAAAGACATCTCCCTGTCTACAGTTACTAATATTGTGATGTTTGTTGTACGAGTCTACAACTACCATACTATCAGCTTAAAAGACACCCTGACAATGATTCAATTTGAAATGTAATGGGCAATGAAATTTGACTTTCAGTTTCAGATCCTCAAGCTATTCTTCTGCATATATCATGTTATTTTAATTCACTTTATATTGTTTAAGATAGTGTAGCTCTTTTATTAAAGTCATGAAACGTGGCATGGATCAGAAGTATACACTATACCCTAGTATGAAATCTCGCTGTCAAAGCTTTATGAACTTTTTCAAGAAAAGTGCAAAACTATTCTTGTTTGTATTTGAAACAACCCATTTGGTTGTGACCATAGTCTACATTCATATAATGTATTGCACCGCTCAGTGTGCTCCACTCAAACAAATAATACTACTGACAAATGGAAGAAACTATAGAATGGGAACTTCCCTCACAATGTTAGAACTGGAAACTTTTAAGTGGAATTAGAGCAAGAGCTAGATTTCAAGGAGTTTTTGAATGGGTCGTCCAAAATCTGGCAGTTCCTGTAGCACTGTTCGTGCATGCGTTCAAAACGAGCAGTGACCGATGACCAACACATCGTCCACTGAGCAGTGCAATATGTATATGAATGTGGACTATGGTCGTTGTGAAACAGGGTGTTTCAAATGTAAACAAGGATTGTTTGTAACTTATTCTAAAAAAAAGGCTGATGAAGCTCTGACACAGATTTTATACTAGGGTATACTGCTTATCTAAAGTGAGATTCATAACTATGGTAAAAGAGTTACTCTAATGTATAAACATAGCAAGATTCACCTATACCGTAAGCCTCAATCACTCCTGCCAAAGCCCAGACAACCCTTTGTAACGTCCCATTCAGTTTATCACAACAATCAGATTACCTAGCTTAGCCTCAATTAAGTGGTGGGGCCTATGCATCCCTTTCAGAATCCCAAGTACCATTTTTAATCCCCCCCCCTCTCAGTTAATCCACAATATGACCCCCTGTTTGACCCCCTATTTCAAGGGTGGTTTAAGATTGGGTTTAACATTTACAAGGATTCTGTCTTGAATAGGAGCTGAATAGGGGCTCTCAACACCTTAAGTATCTCCCACTTTTCTTCTAAAGGATAAGATATAAGGAGACCAGTTTTAAACCATAAACAACAGCTAAAGCTGCTCTTTTCTGTGTATTTCAGGCATGACTTTCAAAAAATATATTACTTATTCCATTTCTACTCTCCTCTTATTTATTCTAGTTACATGCAGGACAATGTTAGCTGTTATTTTATGGACCAATTTGAAGATAGAATCTTACATTTACTGACATATTTCTCAAAGGAAAGTTCTTGAGTGGCAAGAAATATATGATGTGTTTTGAAGTACACAATGTGTGTTTGTAGCCAAAACAAAAGTCTTTTAAATACTCTTCTAAGAATGACAATTTATTGATCCCATGTCACCTTATAGGGGATAATCATGTCTGTTTTACATGATTTTGATCAGTACTATTGGCAAGCACTGTGTCAAAAATGTGTATTGCAAAGGTGTTTCAAAAACACAGAATCCAGGAACACAAGATCTTCAGAATGCAGCCTTTGCCTGTTTTAGACACTATGCCCAGTGTCTCACATACATGAAATGTAGATTCCCAAGTCCCCTTTGTTATTAGTCTGGAATGTACACAGAAGGCATCCCATTTATTTCATTCCAGTGTAGATTCAATCTCTCTGGGAGACTTAATGTTTATTCAGGAATTCGACTCGGACAATAGGCCTAATGGTTTCTCAGCTTTCGCAAAGTCTTAGCCTTCGTTCCTCAATTTTCTTGCTGCCCATTAGATTTGCTGACCACTCATGCTCCACGCTGACCAGCAGAGTGGCTTGTGTGGTCAATGGAATCAGGGAGCAACCTCCACCTCCCTGGTGGACTCAGGAGTGTCACGGCTTCACACCCACATTAACTCACTCTGTGCTGAACAAAAGTGACTTTATAAGATGTGTTTCTGTATAGTGCATGGAAATGCCTTTCTGGCGTTTAGAGAGTTTAAGATACATCTCATTTGCAGACAAGAGACAATTCTGCAAAACATTTCATGAAGCACAAGTTCAACATGAACCTGATAGGAAATACCCCTGATAATTAGCATTAATGTCGTGGAGTGTTCTTAGCTTGGGACATTCAAAAGAACTTAATGCGCTCAAGGTTCTACAAGTACTAGAATATTTTTGACAACCGGCCCAAATCACAGATGAAACCCAGTGAAAGACTATTCAAAGTCACTATTGCCTTCTCATACTATGTTCTGAGGAATGGTCTTAACCCTTTATAATGTAAGACAAACTGCTGCTCTGTGGGATTTGTGTGTATTACTTGTGAAAAAGTCACATTTGACACCAAAGAGTTAAACAGTATTGTCTTTCATTTACTACAGTATTTACACTTCCTTCTATCAACCTGCAATGGGGACATGCTACTTTGAAACCCATGCAGAGTTCTTTATGTGCCATTCAGGTATTTTTGTACCAGTAATGCACACAAATCCTACATATTTTGGCTCATAAAGGGTTTATTATCAGCAGGGCTTTTTCACACTACTACTACTACTAGCTTTGCTTACAGGCTGCCAGACATTTTAAATCCAAACAATCTCATGTATACATGACTTGGTATAGGACTGACAAGCATGCTAGAATGATGTAGATTGGAGTTTTGCTTAAAATAGGGGTGAAATTTGATTGAAACTTAGCTGAGATATTTGATTTACATTTTTATGGAAAACTTTGTAGGAAAATATAAGTTGAGGCCACAGGGATAAATGTGTCCTTCCCATAGGACAACTCCTCAAAATCCATTATATACAGTCAGTCAACGAATCACCCAAAAAAGGGAGGGGAGAGAAAGAAGAGAGAAAAAAAGAGCCAGGCAGACTCTTATAAGATGCAATTTGAACTCATTATGCAGACAAAGTTGGAGAAAATTTGGCTTGTTTGTTTGCAGTTTGAACAAGCGTGTTGAGCAATCTGAATTTGCACAACAATAGACTAACGTCTGGACGCCTCTTGTGTGTGTGCAAATAACAAGCCAGGGGGAATCAGGGGACATTAAAGGGATAGTTCTCCCTGAAATTAAGTTGGTTCAATAAAAGCACAACCATGAATGAAACATATTAGTGGAGGTTTGATGAAAATCCGTCAAAGGATAAGAAAGGTATGATTGTTTGAAGTTTATTTTTGTGATGTCATGTGCGAGGTGCTCTCCCATATGCTGTGTACAATTTTTTATGAAAATGTCATTTTTCTCAAAAAGATGTGCATGCTATTACCTGTGCATTTGATAAATCATTAGAAACACATTTTTACACACATACCTCCAATGAAAAAAATACTCTGTTGTCATCAGAAAAAAATGCAATTTATGGAATCATTATGAGAAAGCACCTCGCACATGACATCACAAAACTGGCATTTCAAAAGAGCATAACTCTTTGACGGATTTTCGTTAAACCACAGCAGTAATATGTTTCTGCTTTTATTAGAGCTAACTGAATTTCATGGTGTACTATCCCTTTAAGCCCAGTAAGGGTACTGGGCAACCTGATCAATGACCTTTCACAAATAAAGGTAAGGGAGCCCTTCAACAGTCAAAAAAATACTGTGTGAATACCATGGAAACTAACAGAAAATATTGTTCAAGAACTTCCCTCACAATATTAGAACTGGTAGCTGATATTTAGGGGAATTAAAGTGATCCTAAGATTTCGAGTAGGTTTTGGAGGAGTCAAACATAAACATTAAGGAAATGTAAAAACAAGTCATCAAGCAACAATTTGCAAACTGCAGGAAACATTTTGATAATAAATGTTATTTGATGTACTTCAATGATTACACATACATGAGAATCACGACCATGCGTTCATATCATGGAAGTATTCAAACCTGTCTCACATTCCATGCTGATAGGAGTGTATACAAAAAGTAATTCTGAGAGTGAAAAACTAGCAAAATATTGAACTTTTCTGTGTTGGAAAATCAAATTTGTGCCATGTAAACATTGATTCATGCTGCTCAGTGCGGTAAATAGTTGAATTGAAAGAACTCTTTAGCAAAGAAATGCAGGCATTCGTTGACTTGATCTTTAAACCTATTGGTAAATCTACTCTTGGGAATTTAGTATTTACTTTGTCTTGATTAGTCTACATTTGGAGCTTGATGTAAATAAAATTGATCAGCAGAAACTTTCAAATATAACTATGTGGATGCTTCAATGTTGTCTTTTTATAAGATATTCATATCATACCCATTTAACATGAAAAAAGTGTAATGCAACTTCATTTTCAAGTAGGAAATATGAGTGCATACATGCACTTCTGCACATTCCTACATATTGTGTACATTTAAGCAATTATAGTGACATGCTAGTATTGTGTCAATTGTAATTAATGTCTGATGTTTAGGCAGTTATATCTAAATTCATTAAAACAAGAGAGCAATGAATTTTTCTGTAAAACAATAGTTTAAAGAAATATGAAGTTATGAAACATATACATCAATATGTTGAAACTTTTAAAATTCATTCCTTTGCAACATGAGTACTTTTAAATCTTAAACTCATCGTATACTGCATCCAATTTAGATGAGTCTGCAAAGAAAATGAAAATCAGGAATCAGCCTGGAGTATAGACTAGTCTAGATATTTGCATTTTGGAGCAAACACTCCACCACTGCATGGGGGTCCCCACACAAAAAAAAGAGGAAGAAAGAAAAGGAAGACAAAATAGAATGCCCTCAAAACATTCCTCTCCTTGAATCCAAATGGGCAGAGATACCAAGCATATATGCACAGCCCCACAAACATGCTCTAAGTATGTGCCCAATGTACATTTCATGTTCGCTTGAGAGGTACATAGGTTAAAGGGAATCTCAGATGTACATGTATTATCCAAACATTGAACACAACGAGGTAGGGTTTATGATACCATGGACCCTTTGTAGTAGGGTCCATGATGATACTCACTTCATATCATTCATATTTTGTATAAAGGGGCAGTCTCAAGTAATAATTCTCTGCGATGTATGTCAATATACTATAATTTGTTATTGTAACTACGAGAGCAAGAGCTGGCATGATCAATGCTGATTGGCTTTTGGTTGAATGTTACAATCAGTATAAACTTACAATAACATAAAAAATACATTGTACATGCAACACAGCCCATCAGTCCCATTTTCAATCCATGCATTCATACTTCCATACAAACAAATTTCCATGATGATGGTGATTATTGACAACTACAAACAAATGCATAGCATTTGTTGATTTCTTGACAATGTAATCCTTCCTGATTTCTAAGTACTTTCAAAGAAAGAAAATACAAATTAATGTAAATATAAAATACTATACAGGGTATATAGTGAATCTTAAGTTCAGTTCAGTCTATTTCATATCCATGAAACATGCATTTTAATACCTTTTAGTTAACATTTTATGAAATTGTTTTTCAAGGAATTAATGAAAAATAAAGATATGAGATTGATAACACTATTTTTTTTAGTATTAAATGATTTTGTACATCTTGTGTTTTTGTGTCCAGGTCATACACATAAAGCAGTATATTTAAACCTGAAGTCTACATGTATTGTAAAGGCATTGCAGCTAGATACATGTCCATTAATAAAATAAACTTTAGTTTGCAAAGAGGACAACTCATTTTATTCATATAGATATCACTGATCCTATAATTGTGGAAAAAAAGAACCTGTTTTTTTATGGAAAAGTTTTCATTAGATGTGTGATCTGGCCTTGTGTTTGATTGCTATTTCCATTGCATAAAGAACCACTTTTAATTTGTTTAAAATGGCTGCAGCTACCGGATATATGAAATCTTAATTTGAATTTGATTTAGAAAGAAGGCAATTCAAAGTACTTACTTTTTATAGCCCTGGTAATCCTTTGATGATTTTGTATTTCTCTTGTGAACTGTATGATATGATATATGTGAAAACTGAGGGAGAGGGGTTGATGCGAGGCAAAAAGCTGCCATGATTATTTGTATGCATTTATTGTCTGTTTGTGAAGTCGTTCTGAGATAAAATCAGTGACACCAGCTTTCCCAGACTATTCTATGGAAGTATTTTGATTTCTTTCAGGGGAAGGGACACATATGACTAGAGTGGACCAAATGTATGGCTAGAGTAGTCTCAGCTCCAGACTGGGAGATCTGTTTCTGTCTGAAGTACAGCAGCCATGTCACAAAATCAAAACTCTAAAAGATCATAACTTTCTCAACCTTTCACAGATTTTCATCAGACCTTAACCAATATGTTTCTTTTGTGTGTCTGCTTTTATTGAAACCATTTTAATTTTAGGGTGAACTATTCCTTTAAAGTAAGGGCATGAGCAGATATGAATCCATGTAGTCTGACAATATTCAATATTACCAATAGTGGTACATGTAGTAGGAAATGGATGGAGACAAGAATACACATTGATCTCTCACATCCACTAGCAACGTACCCCTCTCAGCACCAAACCAGGGAAAGCCCATTGACTTTACACATATCATGCCCCTGTCATACTGGCAGGGTTAACTCTTAATATGCCGTGTGGGTGTATGTTCTCATTAATGATACACAAAAATCCCAGTGAGCGTCAGTTTGTCTGGTACACCAAGGTTTGATAAGGTTGTTACGGTGACAGGTAAAATATAAAACCCTGTTCATATGTACACCACCTATCTGCAAAATATGTGTAACATTTGAGGCAGGTTTACTGATGCAATACTGATAGCTGCTTACATACAATGGGAGTCTCTCAAATAGTGCAGGATGTGCTTCCTCCTTTTGTCTGGCTTTTTTGTGGCTATTTCGCGGATCGAGACCTTGGAAAAATTGTCCAATACCGTGGTCAGCGAATGTTATATACTGCGGCTGCAAAATAGCTGTTAATGTTGCGCCTTTTGCATCAGACTGTGGCATGTGGTTGCTAACTGAAACGCTTGTATTGCTTGGCAGAGCATGTCACCATTGCATGTTTCCTCTAGCTTGGGGTGTGGGGAGAGTCCACCGTGTCCAAAACACTACAACATTACAGGTTTTTTTGTGTACATGAATGGTGTTTTTAGAGGAAACTTTCTTACCTGTTTGCATTGGAAATGAAGCGGTGTTATCATGATTATGATATATGAACGGGGCTTATGTGTCTGTTCTAGGATAGGAAGGGTATAGTTGGGGGGCATATTTGCTCTCTTGTCTATCGAAGTAGAGTGGCACCATTAAGGACCCACTTCAGACGTGACTTAGTGTACAAAGTGTCCATCACAGAATGAACGCGTATGAATACACTGTCATGTCTATTTGGACCGAAAGTATCATGCTTGTATTATACGCAGAAAGTATGGAGTGTAATAGAGACAGATAGTGGCAATTTACTTGTGTCGCACAGTTTTTAGAAGTAAATATCCATTTTTACTTCTCTTGCAATTCAAAGTTTATTTTTTACTCTACAATATTGCTATCATTTGCATCTTCACTTCCCACTTATTTAAATCAAACATTTCTTAAATTTTAAAGTTTTGCACAGTCTTTAGAGGTTAAAGTACATGAACTTTTTCACCTTTTTTTTTTGGAGGGGGGGGGGGGGAAGATCCGATATGTATCTATGATCTTTATCCATCGTTATCCATCGTATCTATTTACCTCAATCTACCTGTTTAGAGATCTATATACGTGTACGTGTATCTGTCAATCTATCTTCCTGTCTGCATGTATATATTCATTCATCTATCAATCTACCACTATCAATATACACATCTGAATATCTATGTACCAATGTACCTATATAAACTTTTAAAAACTTTATTCATTCTCTTCCTAAGTAATTTCCATCATTCAAAGCATATTTGTACATTTGGTTACCAAATATGTGTTGATAAATTGAGACAGCTGCATCAGCAACCTATGCATATACTGGTACCAACCGAGTATCAAAACTACAGTTTACACTGGGATAATCAAGTACAATAACTATTCAAATAGAATTCAAACCACCCTCTCATTATTTACTAGTCACGCGTAACAAATTCGCCAGATTTTCACAGTGGCTGCTGGAGAGAAAAAAAAGGAAATTCATAATTTACTTATTTCAATTATGATAACAAATGAACACACTGACAGGTGTCAATCAAACACTCCTAAAGACCTTTGAAGCTAACTTATTGTTTGCCAAAATGTGTCGTATCGCGATTTAAGTGTATGAAAGGGGTTTACCAAACACACGCCAGAGCAATATTAGAAAGAGTAATCACTTGAGGGATGTGTTTTGTGATCACACTGATGTATTTGCCTTAGACTGTTCACAATTGTTGATCTTGTATGATTGCTGTGTAGTTGTATTTGCCATGTGCTTTATTTCTTTCTTTGTGTGGTTATTTCTATGTGGTGTCGGTGCTATGTAGAGGGAAATTGTTTAGTCTGGCTTCAAGGCTGAAGGACATTTCTATTCCAAACTGAAAAATAGAGTCTAGTACTCGTAAGACTAGTCACTTTATTCTTCTCATTTCTCAGTCCGGGTAAGCCGCAGAAGAAATCAAGGATGGTAAATCTACTGCAGCCTGACCTCTCCATTGTATAGCTTGGTCTAGAAAAACCTAACAGCCTGAAAGCCAAGCTAGTAATTCTTTGACTGTTTCTTTAAAGGGATACTTCACCCTGCAATTTATGATCTTTTGAAATTTCAATTTTGTGACATCACGTGTGAGGTGCTCTCACATATGTTGTGTACAGTATTATTTCATAAATTTGCTCTTTTTCTCTTTTTTTACAACAGAATGATTTTTTTCATGCAGGCATGTGCGTAAAAATGTATCTCCAATGATGTATCAAATGCGCAGGTAAAAGGATGCAATGTGGTATTTGCCTTCTCCTATTTGGGGGGCATTTTGCAGATTAAGACTTGTAAAAAATACAGCAATATTGCGGGAGGCAAAATCTTAAAAACTGCATTCGCTTAATGGCAGTCAATGTTTGTGCTTGTGCATCCAGGTATGATTTTGTTCTTGATTGTGATTGGTTAATTAGAACACTCGTATTCGTCGTCATCACATGTTTGTTCTAGCCAGGAATATGGGCGCAAGTCCCTGCTGAAGTGAAAGCCAAAATAACGCAATATAACTGCTTTTGGGGGATATTTGAACCATGTAATGAGTGGCTCACAGGAAACTTGCTTACCAATGTGCATTGGCAATGTTGTGGCATCACAGTGTATGAACACTCTCTTCAGTCTCTTCTTTATTAGGCTGTGGCTTCAGCATTCCCATGGAGCTGGTCTTCTCTCTGTTTCTTTGATTCTCGTCACATGTCTCCGTCCATCATTAGCCGCCGTGCAAGCGACACCACTAGTATCGGTTTAGGCCTGTCCTGGCCACGCAGACGTTCCATTTACAATTCCGCATTTCGACCTAAGCCCAGATTTCCCTAGATAGCCAAATTCCCGAGCTCATATTCCTCCTCCTTATTTTTTCTGGCAATAAAGTGCAATCTTAAATAGAAGGCAAATAAACCAATCTCTCAGTACATGTGCGTGCACCCATGAATGTCACAATTACATATTTCAGTCTTCAGTTTCTATGAGAAAAACAGTTGTCTGATGATATTAATATCCATGGAAGAAGTCTAGTAGAAAGTGAAAACGGTGCATGGAATCTGAAAAGTGTACATTTACTTTGTTGGTATTAAATTACAATTTTCCAAGTTGTTTAATTGTGTATGTGTACAGTATATGACATCTTCACTGAATGAGATGTGTAAGGCAAAATACATGGCTCAAATAATTGCCATTATAAACGTTTTTTACATTTTTCTTAGCCCCATACTGTCCTTGACCCTGGACTATTTTTTGACTCATTTTACCAAGGCATTCTTAAGTCTTAACCCATACTTTCCATAGCCTCATTCCTTCCTTAAACCTAGGCCCTGTTATACAAAGAATTACAATTGATATCAATCGGAACTCTATACATTAGATATACATGTAGGGGATTGGACTTCCTGTTGTTTCAGATCAATCGTATTTCTTTATAAGAAGGGTGCCTGGAAAATTTCTAATGGGATAGTTCACCCTGAAGATACATTGGTTTAAATAAAAGCAGAAACACAAAAGAAACATATTAGTCCCCTCTCTCTTTCTTCCTTCTCCCCTCCCTCTTTCTCCCCCTCCCCTCTCTCTTTCTCCCCCCTCCCCTCTCTCTCTTTCTCCCCCTCCTCTCTCTTTCTTCCCCTCCCCTCCCTCTTTCTCCCCCATCCCCTCTCTCTTTCCCCCTCCCCTCTCTCTTTCTTCCCCTCTCCTCTCTCTTTCCCCTCCTCCCTCTTCTCCTTCCCATGTTTCCCCTCCAATTCAAAGTGACACAAATATTAACTAGTATCGGCAGCAACAGGGAGGGACTGTTTCCCCCTCTGGCCATCCCAGCGAAACCCGATCTTCACCACCCCTCTGCCCCAACAAGAATCCCCAGCTTCATCAGGTTTCTCCTCAAATAACGCTTCGGTAAACATCGCAGCGTACAGCCAAAATGCATCCCTGTGATTACTTTTGAACTTGGCTCCCCTCCCACGGGAGATTTGGAATGTTCCACCGAGACGCGCAACTTGCCCTGAAGAAATTCACGTTGTGCAACCCCCGACCGCTCTCTCTTTATTCGGTGAGGTGGGGTGAGGGATTGAGGTAAACTCTTTCCAATTACAGGAGCAATCTTGCTCGATTATTTTCTTGGTGTTGGTAATCCATGTTGATCTTTGCAGGTTTTATCACCGATAAGGCAACAGTAAGTGTTCACTGTTACCCTCTGTCCTTGTGAATTAACCCGTTACAACATACTCTGTGTGCCAAGGAGGAATAATATACACTTTAGCTGTGAAGTGTAAGAAATAAATGAATGAGTTTATTGCCCACAGTAATTTGCCTTCCACCTGAATTGCATAATATTGATGAAAATTACAAATGTAGATTGACAATTACATGCATGCATATATTGATAAAATATAGACAGTGTTGTGGAAAGCAACATTTAAAATATATCATATAATAACCATTTTAACTACTACAGGACTGTTCTTAGCTGTCTGTCTTTTTAAAACCATATTTACCATTATCTTATCAAATGATTACAATTGGATTATAAAAGTCTGTGATACACTGTGAGATAATACCAAAAAATATTTCTTGCTCCTGAAACAGAATAGACCGTTTTCGTAATGTTTGCAAAATGACGTCATTCATAGTTACTGTTGCTACCTCGGTCAAGCTTAGCGATCCTCGGCATCTTGTCCGCATATCGTTGCGTGCGAATCTAGCGGGTGTCCCGATGTTTTCGTTTTATTTTCAGTCTTATTTTACCTGAAAGAGCGTTTTTTTTTATGAGAGGGAATTCTGTGATGTTATCGACATCGACAGGAACTCTTGACGGCATGACTGTCAAGCAGATTCAGGATATTTTTGAAGGATAAGGGTGTTTCTACCACCGGGTATTTCGAAGTGTCGGCTTTTTCAGCTAGCGATAGCAGTAGCGTGAACACACTTGCCTCGGACCCGGACCTCGCCGGCCCATCCCACAATGTGGAGCTTACGCTACGTGAAAATCCAAATATAATCCTCGAAAAAAAAAAAATGAATACAAACGTATGGGAAGGAATAGTTTCACATACTTACATACAACTTACATCGTTCACTCATAATAAGGTATACTGTATGAAGTTGCAGTTACACGATGGGGTATGTCATTATGTGTTCTTCAAACTGAAAGATTGTTCGGTAACTTTCTGTCTTTGGGGAAGCGGGTCGATGGCTACTAGCTCTCTCTCGGGGAGCTGGCCGCACGGCGTTCGCTGTCTGACTTGTTTCGCGCTGAGAGACTGCGGTGCGGCTGCAGGTATTCGGCTTGGGTGATCTGTTGCAGCCGGCTATTCCCGTAAAAAAATACTTGGAGCAAATGTAGCTGTCTTTCCTGATTTTGTCTGTTGTCAAGTCTTTTCTTCCACATGCCTTGATCCAGAGATGGCACTTATTGAGGTTTTTTTTCGTTTTTTTCGGGAATGGAAGAAATCTTCACCTTGCGTATTTTAGGCCGTGCTGCAAATACCGAGAGCCCGGGTCGTGTGCATATCTCGTGGTAGCAGTGGTTCACCGAGATTATCGCCGATTATTGCCGAACTTTCTTCTAAAAAAATAACTTTCCCCTGAGAAACTGAACTCCTGACAATCTTACTAATTGTTACTTGCCAGCTGTGTAAATCTGATATATGTATTGTCCACAACGAGGTCTTAATTAGAAAGAAAAAAGTGAATCGACCCATGCATTGTGGGCGATAGTTCATAAGTCACGGCAGCGTACGCGGCTAGTCACGGCTAAAGCTCGCCGCAGCAGTATTGGGGCTAGGGCCGAAACGGGCGCTAATGGAGACGTAAAAATCACTTTTTTGGACGAATTCAACGGCAAAGAAGTTTTCTAGGGTTAGAGTTAGGGTCAGAGTTATGTTAAGAATTAGGTTTAGGGTTAGGGTTAGGGTCAGGGTTAGGTTTAGGGTTCAAATTTATTAAATAAGTGCCAAAGTATGGATACACTTATGAACTAGCGCCGCATTGTGTACTTCGTATGCGTGCGGTACGGTACGGTGCAGACGACGGGCAGCGTTTGTTTGTCCGAGGTTGCGGCCGTGTGCAAAATTAAAGGTCTTGTGCATACATTACGAAAACGGTCTATTGAGAGTGACTGTTTGCTAGAACTTGTTTATAAATTGTTTATAACAAATGGGAAGAAATTGTTTATCATATTGTTGCATGATATAAACTTATTTTGTCATTACACCATATCACGTTTAATGGAAGAAAATAATGTCTTATGCACTAATTCCCTCTCAATTAAAAAAATGGAAACAGACTTTGAGCGGAACTATATTGATTGGTAGATTTCAAGTAGGTTATGGACGGACCATCTAAAACCCAGCAGTTACTGTAGCCTCGAGACTGGAGGCTGCATTACACAATAGCGCACATCTTCAGACTGCATACTGGTGCTTTGAAGCTAGCAGTGCACTGCTGAGCAATACACTGCAAGACAGTATATGAATGTAGGTTATGGTCTCTACATTTCAAACATAAGCAAGGGTATTTTTTCACTTTTCCTCTTAAGGTTTGTGAAGTTATGTCTGAGATTTCTCATTTTATGGTTAGGAGATGTTGTCTTCTTCTTTTGAACTCATCTGTTGCATCAGAAGGAAAGGCAATAAAAAGATAGATGGAAAGATGAGGCACTGAAGAAAAATGAAAAAGAGAAGAACACAGAGAGAAACAATCGAAGATTAGTCACTATCATTCTGTGAGAGCTTTTCTCAAAAGAAGCTGGAGAAGAAATTGAACATGGTTAGTCTACTGCAGACAGACTCCTTTATTAAATAGATTGGTTTAGAAACAGCCCCAACAGACTGGAAACCAGGCTAAGAAATACCATGAACACCTTCCATGTTGAGAGGAACACATCAATTTGGTAGATTACCCCCTCGTGGCTGAAGGTTTGCCAGTCTTTTACATCGTGCTGATGTTTTAAGTGATATACTGGGTATAAAGCTTCACCACAGTGGGAAGTTCAAGGACAAATCCGTAAATATCAGTTTTTCTGTCCCATTGATAGCCTCTCTCTCCACTAATATGGGCATTGAGAGCGCAAGTTCATGTTTGTCAAACTGTATTTCATCCTCTAATTGCGAGCAATAAGTTTAAATTTCTGCTGCACCACATAATATATCACAATTAAGTTGGTATAATGGTTGTAGTATTTTCCTCTCTATATTTTTGGTGTTGAGAGGCCTTGTCATGTAATGGCCACATTTTGGTGTGAATGATTGCAAATCAATGTTTTTTCCCCCAGCTCTCACCATTTGAATAATTGGGAATGTCATCTTGATTGATATGCCCAGATTCACTTGTTAACCCTTTACATTTCACATGAAATAGTCATACACTCACAAACGTCTTCAGGAAATGTGAAAATTATCCTTGTTTATGTTTGAATCACGGTGAGCATAGTCTACATTCATAATCATATTGTCCCTCTCAGCATGCAATGTGAGCATTTGCTCCCATTGCACACAAGCACCGTGAAGTTGACCATAGCGCACAGTAGTCTCCAGTCTCTAGGCTATAGGTTTTGTACGAACCAGCCCAAAACCTCCTCAAAATACACTGATCCCTATTTTTAAGTTAAAGTGAGTTTCCAGCTCTATTATTGGGAGGGAAATTATAATACAGTGTATTCTTCCATTTTTCATGGTTTTTATTAAATTTTGATTTTTTTTCTCAACCTGCAAAAAGGGCCACTCTGTCTTTAAATCAAATGAATCGCATTTCTAGTTTCCTATTTTTTAAATCATGATTTCCCCCCAAACCTGACACAAAATACTCATCTGTAAGGTTGAAAATGTTTTCCAAAATACACCAATGGTGCTAGAGACACATCTTCTCTGGTTGAGGGCACTGTGGTATAGTGGTGAGAGTCCTTGACTCTTGCAGAGAGATCCTGGGTTCAAGCCCAGCGCGGTGCCTACATGCACCCTTGGACAAGGTATTGTGCTTATATGTGTCCCACTCAACCCAGGTGTGTTAAATTGGTACTTGGCAGGATTTACCCCTGATCTAATAAGGTCAAGTAGCTTCTAGCGCTGAATACGGCTGCTTGGCTAAAGCCAGGGTAATAACAGAGCGCTTTGAGCAGTACTTCGTAATAGGAAAGCGCTAGATATATCTCTCTTTATTATTATATCCCTCATTGATATATTCTAGTTTGCTGATTGGTTAAAAGTGTGTTACATGACCACAAATAGTTCAACTATTTGCAAGAGAGACATCGAAGAAGCTCACAGGGAAGAAAAAGACTATTTTGTGACATCATTACAAAAAAGGTTGCCCTTTACCCTCTGTCTCGATATCAGTTCATCATGTGTAAATGTGCGACACGCAAAATCTACCAGCTGCTTTTTTTGTGTTTTAGCGGAAATACATTGGGCGCACTCGGAGAAGTTCCACTATGTTGCGGCTGAGGCTCAACTTGAATTTCTGTTGGTTTGCTTAAGCCGCAGGAAATTTTTTGAAAATTAAGCGGGCTCCTCTGTATCTTTATCTAAAGTTTAGAGCTTAGAACATGGACACTACCACAATGTCTATAGTAAGGATCTAATTAATGAACAAAGAATATATAAATGAGGAATATAAAACAAATATTTTATGATCTTTATTTGGGATCTTGTGGAATCTATTGGTCCCCTTGTTGAAAGGGAGGGCGTGCAGTATCGCACGCCCTCCTCTTCACATCGGGAGCAAATAGATTCCAAAAGATACCTCATGATCATGAAATATTGGTATACTAATACTACAAAACTCCTTGCATAGCAAACATATCCTGTAGGATGAGCAATATCCGGTCTGGGGTTGAAAGAGTTAATTCTTGATCCTGTGCCATTGCAGGGTTATTGTTTCGAGCGTGATGCGAATAAGGCTTATGAAACAAAAGCATTCCAGGTAGGTAATGTTGGCTCAACTTCATTTATCTTCCTCGGCTTTCATGGAACATCTCTAATGGTGACCTGCTCATTCAAGTGGGTGTGCTCTCTGTAGCCGTAGGGGGGAAAAACTCATGCAGAGGTGCACGTAAGCAGGATCTCCCTCTCTTTATCTTTGTCTCTCTCTTTCTCTGTTTTTTTTCTTTCTCTCGCTCTCTTTCTCTCTTTGCCTCTTTCCCTCTTTGCCTCTCTTTTTCTCTCTCTTTATAACGGATGATCATTGGTAAGAAACTTTGAAACGAGTCTCTAAAATCACTGTTCATCCACGTAAACACTGAAAGAGCCATAACATTGCAGGATTTTGGACATGGTAGACTCTCTCCAAAGCCCTAGCAAGAGCTAACACACGATGGTGACATGTTCTACAAAGCTTTACAAGCATTGTGAATGGCGAATCATGGTAAGGCATGATGCAGAAGGTGCAACATCTGTGGCTATTTTAGACGCAATGGCAGTATCTTCACTGGGTCACGATCCGCAAAATAGCTGGCAAAAGAGAGGAAGCAAATACCACATTATTTGAGTGACTCTCATCCATATATGCCGTTATCGGTAACAGGGTTTATCTCTCACGCCCATCTCTCCCTTTCTTTCGTTCTTTTATCCACTATCTCTATCTCTCTTTTGTTTTCTCTCTTTACCCCATCCCTCTCCCCCCTCTCTCCCTCTCTCTCCCTCTCTCTCTCTTTCTCTCTCTCTCTCTCTCTCTTTCTTTCTCCAGCTATCTCTTTCAATTTCTTTCTTTTTTTCATCTTCCCCCTTCTCCCACTCTCTCACTCTCTCTTGACTATCTTTATCTGTCTAGCATTGCAATTGTTTATTTGGCTATTCTCTCCCCTCCCTCCCACTCTCTCTCTCTCCCTTCCTCTTTCTATCTCCCTCCTCCCCCCCCCCCCCACACACACACACACTCACTCTCTCTCTCTCTCTCTCTTGACTGTGTCAAAGAACAGTTCTCCAGCTATCAAACATATTGTGAAGAGGGGAGAGTGGAAGCAGTGAGTTGAGATTGACTAGGCAAGTGGAAGATTCAGTTTTGTCGACAGACATGCTACTTACACATTCATGCTCTGTAAATTGAATCATCTTTTAAAGCGGATAACAGAAAAGCCACAAGTTATAGGTGAGTGGAATACAAAGTTCAAATGATCTTTGACTGTTAAGATAAACTCTATCTCTGCCAGGGCTACTTTTTCAAGTCGGATATCATGAAACGTTCTCATGAGGAAACTCCAGTTTAACAGGGGCTCTTTTCTCCATTTTCAGGGGCTTTGTTTTGCATTTTGTGTATTCACCCAGTATTTTTAGTACACATTATGCCCCATCCCCTAATCATCATATTGGGTAAATACATTTTTTCTTTTTAAATTCAAAATCAAAACAATTGACCACTTGAGAGGTATCATCACAACAAAGACCTTGAAGCACCGATTACCTCCTAGAAGAAATACTGCCTGTAACTCTATAGGATAGGGACAACTTGACATTGCTCAAGTGGAAGAGTTGTGAGAGCCAATCAGATTTCACCGTCTGGTAACAAGTACTTGGCTGTTTACAAGAGGCAGAGCTGATTGATAGTTGTTTATGTCTGCGCTTCACTTTTAGTCATTCTTCTGTGTACATTACACTGTCCAGGTACTTTAAGATTTATCATAATATCCATCTTCTTATGAACTTGTAAGTGTGTTGAGACCTTTCTGCCCATCTTTCCTTTTCCTTCTTTATCACATTCCTGTGAGGGAAAAAAAATATGATTTTCCTCTACCTTCTGTATATTATCTTCCTTTGAAACAAAAAACCTGTACAAAAATTGTGTTTTCTTCATCGTGACTCTATGCAGCTGCATGTGCTGTGGTGTTTTTGTACTGTTTATGCTGCCTTTTTGTAACCTTTATGAGACATAATTCTCACAGAATATTCCGCAGGTCATGCTAGTATATAGTTTTTTGATATCCATTGACATGTTTATATACAAGTTACATTTATACATCATAATACATAATCATTAATATTCACCCAATTAAGCCGTACGATCATCAAATTGGCAAATTCTCTTTATGCAAATTTTATTTTAGCACTGACCAGCTAGCTACACCCTGGGCCCATGCTGGACCTATACCGGCGAAACACACATATGCGATGTCGTAAATGAAAGATCGGTCGTAAAATAAAAGGAGTTAGAAATGGCAGGTCAAATCAGTGTCAATTATGCGACATTAAATGCAAATACAAAAAAAAAAAACTTAGGACAATCTGGGAGCATTTTAACCATGGTTAGAAAATAGAATATCTCCATTGAGTTATTAAAACAAAGAAAAAACATTTCAAATAAACAGACAGACACGCAACTGTATGGAACACTTAAACCATGGTTAGAAAATAGAATATCTCCATTGAGTTATAAAAACAAAGAAAAAACATTTCAAATAAACAGACAGACACGCAACTGTATGGAACACTTAAACCATGGTTAGAAAATAGAATATCTCCATTGAGTTAGAAAAAAATTCAAATTTAAAACGACAGACATGCAACTGGATCCAAATTAATGTAAGGCTATGTATGTGATGTTCTAAGCAGGCAGAGCGTGTAGCAACGAGATAAAGCTTGGCTACCCTGACAACCTTGTGGAAAGCTTGTTTAATTTCTCTCAGGTTGTTTGTGTTGTTACAAATATTGAATCTTAGATGCCAGCTTATAGGCAGACCAAGACACATGATGTAAACATTACATAAACCACAAGTTAAACATAATATCCTAGGTCTAGCTGTGAAATAAAAACCCTCACAAGCACAAAAGATTCAGATGCAACATGAAAAACAAAACTATTATGTAGTTTATTTCTCAGTCTCAGCTTCCCTTTCATAATGCAAAATATGTTTGAACTTGTCCATTTAATCTTCATTTTCCTACATAGTCATTCATTCAATAGTGAAATTAAGCGTGGATCAGCAGTATACCGTAATGATAGAATGTATGAAATATCACAGTTATAGTTCCACAAATATTTTCAGGAAAAGTGACTAGCCAGCCTTCCTTCCTTACACTTCACATGTACACGCTATGACCATAGTCTATATTCATGAGTTCTGAAACAGTATTTTCTTCCCTTTTCCTTGTTTTTTTTTTTTACAAAATGTTATTGTTTTGACCTGCAAAAGGGCTGCCCTGTCTTTAAATTTATTTCCAGCACTATAAAAACAGCCCTGTAAACCTTACCTTCAAAAAAGAGTCACTATAAAAACAGCCCTGTAAACCTTACCTTCAAAAAAAGAGTCACATTTCTTTCAATTTGACCTACTCTATTGCAGACATGATCACAATACAAATCTTTGCAGATGATTCCAGCTTGTGAACTGGAATGTCTTGGCTTCATGAGTGGGGAGGATAAAGGAGGATCTGCTTAGCACGGAGTTTAGGGTTTTTAGCACTTCTATGACTTCCCAATAAATCACACTATTCACTGCTAAAAACAGAATCCTTAGTCTGTTCTATCAGGAAGGTGAATGCACTGGATTGAGGACGGACTGAGAGTAATTCACCCATACAACTGTCTCATTCTTTGCTATTACACACTTTGATTCTATTAAGACCATCCCCTTTCAGTTCAGGTGAAGAAACTTAAAATTGATATGTGCCGAAGATTTCAATACATTCTGTGGGTAGAAGTACATTATTAATACTAGAGCGGCATCTTCATAATTAAGTGAATTGTGATTTTCTTCTAATTTGTTTGTTTCAGAGATTGTAGAAAGAATTTTATCAAACTATTTTGTACAAGTTTATCAGCTCAGAAGGAAGACAACAAGTGTGATGATTATGAGCAGGTGGTGTGTAGGTACAGGTTACTTGTATGCACATTCTATGGAAAAGCATTGTTGAAGGGAAACTCCAAACATGGTCTTTATAGACAGGGGGTCTCTCTATACAGGTGGTTGTTACAGCAAGTTTCACTGCGTTTGCATATTTTGACTTAATTTGACATGTTTTTTTAGATTTAAATTATGATGCTAATGATGTATCCATCCCTCTGTCTTTCTCTTATCCGTAGACGTGCAATAATCAAGAACCAAGATCTTCGGCCCGAAACACCCATTACCCAACTCCTGAGCAATGACTTCTGGGGGACTCCCATCATGCACAGCGGCTCCCACAAGTCATACCGCCCTCTATGTGTACTCTCCTTCCGCATCAACTACGCAATCGGGGAGCTCGACCCATTCGGCTACCACCTCACGAACGTTGTGCTGCACGTGATTGCGACCTCTCTCTTCGTGGCAGTCGCACGGGGTCTTTTGCGAGACCGCTTTGCGGTGATTTTCGCGGGGTTGCTGTTTGCGTCGCACCCGATTCACACAGAGGCGGTGACAGGTGTAGTGGGAAGGGCAGATGTCGGGGCGTGCATCTTTTCGCTGCTGTCGTTTTTGTGCTACGTGCGCTTGCATGGGCATTACACGCCAAAGACACACCAACAAGCCACAGATACAACTCATGCCCACAGACCTTCTCAAGACGTGAAAAATTTCTTCGGTAAAAGTTGTGTCTTCTACTGGGTTCTGAGTACTATTTTCACGTTCTGCGCAACTTTCACTAAGGAGCAGGGCATTATGGTCATTGCAGTAAACACAGCCTATGAAATGTTTGTTGTCCATCAGTTACGCATCCAGGACTTGCCCAAGATAGTTTACAAGGTAAGTTAAGCTATTTTTGTTTTTCAAACATCTCAGTTCCAGAGTTGTTATTACTATGGGACTGTAAGTGCTTGGTGCTGAGAAGGTCAAAGGACCATATAAAACCCTGATGAGTATCATTGAATGGAATTAACACAGAGGCAAATCAGAGACACAGATCAGCAACAGTTTGGGATTAGTCACATATTCAGCAGTTCAGTAGTGCATTACATTTTCTGATGTAAAAGAAAACAAATTGGATGTCTGGAATTAAGACTAAGATTAGTTGATTGTTGATGTAGGTACATATTTCACACCGATGTTCTAAAGGTACCGCATGGTTGAATGGTAAATTTGTTACAATGGGAAACACCTCAACTGCTCACACCAATGGAGGTATTAGAGTGTAACTTAATGATAGCAATAGCGATTTAAGAGATATATATCTACTGAACGGTTGAATTAAGAGCACTACTGCAATGTACAGTGGATGTGATCTGAGAAAAATTAGACAGATGTGTCACCATTTGCTGTATTACTTTTGTGTACAGTGTGATAAGTCTATGATCCCAATCCCTGTAATATAAGTTGACTTCTACATGTGGGACTGACTTGATCACAAAAATGAAACCTGTACAGGGAGATTTCTTAAGGGAGACAATAAATAACTAAATCAGTGAGTGAGTGAGTGAATGAATGAATAAATGAATGAATGAATGAATGAATGAATGAATGAATGAATGAATGAATGAATGAATGAATGAATGAATGGATGATTGAATAAATTAATGAAAGAGTGAATGAATAGATGAATAAATGAATGAATGACTGTGTGTGTGAGTGAGTAGGTGAGTGAAAAACTCACCTTTTTCAGTAACAAAATCCTGCTATTGAATGCCATGGTCTTTTTTTTTTGTTCTTTCAGTGTGTTTTCGTTTGTCGTATATAAACGTAGTAGTATTTATTAGAAATATCTTCCTCATTATTGTTTATTTTAATTGTAGTTTTGTATTTTATATCGAACCATTTTTATGTTAACAGAGGACCAAGTTGAAAAATGACCTTTTTCTGAACCTTGTGTTCCCCCATGAGTTTGGAAATGAATATAAAAAATGATGATAAATAATGATGATACAGTCAACTTAGGGGAAAATTCCATTCATCTTGTATGAAATGACAGGATATCATTGAGTGACATGTATGTCAAACAACCTAAAATTGTTGATATTAGACTTAGTTATATCTAGGTGCCCTAGCTCTCAATAGAAAGAATCACCTTTCCTAATACCAGACAAACAGTGTAAAGAAGTATGCCAAGAATTGATTCAACCCTTTCAAATCTCCCAACACCATTATGAAAGTTTATATTGATATCAAGCCTCCATACAGTATACCAATCAAAGCTTGCATTTTTATCCATTGCCACAAACTTCTCGTTGTTCAATGTGCACCTGCAGATTCAGAGGTTGTTTATCTCAAAACTAATTTTATCACCCTTAAAGGAACACCATCATGTATGTTGCTTTTAGATGGATAGCCAGACATGTCTATTGTGGAAGTGGGTTTAGAAATGTTTAAAAAGGCTGGAAAGGAGGTTAACACAGAATTACTGCTAGTTTCACAAACCAAAGAAGATCGATTGTTCCGCTCATGCTGCAATCAACACATCTTTCCCCCTCATCCTTTCTGCTATTTTGCTCCCGGATAAAGCAGAATTGGGTCAAAAGAGACATCAGACGACGCAAATAAGCCTGGATGGTTAATTCAAAGCGACACATCATTCAAGTTGCTTTTATCTCTTTTCAGAGAGATATGTGGACTAAAAGTTCACCAGATCCTTTGGATAGATACCTGGACAAAGAATGGAAGGAGGGCAGAGGATTAAAGACTTATTGACTACTGAGGTAGCCATGACCTAGGCCGTGGTAGGCACAGGCAGGAGAAGTAGACCAATGTGAAAAGCAGAGATCAATCAAACGTCTTTTCTTTTAAAAGCCTGGGTCCCACCTCGGTTTTGACTTGTAGCAGAACAATCGTGACGCCGCGTTGATTGAAAGATCTGGGGTAATGTGTTGTACAGAGCACGCATCCTATAGAACAGAGATTACCATAGTACAGCGTACCGCATAGTACCGAGGGATGTCTATTAGTGCTCACACACAGTGCGGTCGTTCATCATTTTACATTTCAAAAACACACACCGTGTATGCGGTACAACTGCATACATCGGTTGGCATACATGTGCATAAATAGGCATACTAGGATGTGCATGCATGTAATATTAGCTTACTTTCAAATAAAGCAAATTCATTTAGTTGCTCTTGATAACTTAAAGGAAGCTGGTCCTTTTTTTCTGGTCTAAGAACCATTATGAATTTCACATAATTTTGTAGTCAAGAGTGCTGCAATCAGAACGCAATGAGGAAAACCAGTTGCTTTCCATACAACACTATTGTACAACATACACTGTTGTTTTGTTCTCGTCTATAGAAATTCAAAGTTATTTCCATAATTTCATGAATGAATTGAAAGATTCACTTCCAAAGGAAAGATCACGGAACAAAATACTCATAATTAAAAAGCAAATTAAGGCTGGGATCTAATGTGAGGTCCATCACTCTAGGCAAAAATCAAGTTTTACCCTTAAAAACAAGCACAACGTTTTGATATATACGTTTCAGGGAACATCTCTCCACATCATGCTATCATCATGCAGTGCATTTTTTCCCATCCTGTAAGCATTTGTTAGAAACACTTTTTTCTGTGTCCGTTTACCAATCCACTTGAACTCCTTTCTCTGGGTGATATGAAAAGACCTGACTCAAGTGTTCTCCCAATCATAATAAAAGAATTTAAGGTCAAGAGGATTAGTTTTACCATCACCTCACCCATCCTTTCACACATTCCTTAAGCCTCATCTTGGCTCATGTTTGATGACAAGGGTGAGCATTCAATGATGTTTTCTTTCATTCTTAGATAGTTCACCCTGAAATTATTTTGGTTTCAATAAAAGGAGACCCATGAAAGAAATATATTAGTGAAGGTTTGATGAAAATCTGTCAAGTAGCACAATATGTGGTTTGGGGCTATGACTTATGATGTGAAATATTAATTCTACTAAAACATCTCTTACTAGAATTAATACTTCATATCATAAGTTACATGTATTTTACTAGAATTAACTCTTCATATCATAAGTTACAGCCCCTCACATGAAAATGCACACATGTCTGCACAAATGAATCCATTCTTGTAGTTTGGTAAAATATTACCTTCATTTTTCAAATTCTCCTTCAGCTTTTAAAGCAGCTTAATTATTCTGCATCACAGCCATGTTTCATTGAATGTCACCTAAAGTTCAACCTTCACTGCAAAGCACTGTATACATACGCATGGTACACATGTCAAAGGTGATTTGTGTATGCTTTATATTGAATAATTTGTTGTGCTCTATCATTGTGTTTTTCTGGGGCAAAGGTACCATTATCATTATACATCACAAATGTTATTCACCAACTGTCAAATTAGTTTTACCTCTGTATAAAATACTGCACATAATATATAGGGAATCCTTTTTTTTCTTGTTATATCTTTATACACAGCAGCATTCAATTGTGTGTTTCTGGGGCAAAAGGACAATTATTTTCAAACTTCATAAACATTATTCATTAAGATTCTGTCAAATTAGTTTAACTTCTAGGTGAATCCTTTATTTTCCTTCTGTCTTGTGATTTCGTTTTACACAACAGCATTGAATTGTGTTTTTTTTTCTGGGGTAAAAGCATCATCATAAAGTGTACATCTATACATCATAAATGTTATTCTCCAACTGTCAAATTAGTTTAACCTAAAACCACACTTATATGCAGGTAATTGTATGTTTCTAGAGCAAAAGCACCATTATATTTAGACATCATAAATATAATTTATCACCTGTCAAATTACTTAAGCCTCTGTATACAGTACTGTACACATTCAGGCAAAAGTAGTATTCATGTTTTTATAGTGTCTTTTTACAGTAATTGTTTGTTTCTGGGGCAAAGATAAGATCAACCAAAACATAATGGCATGCATTCTCAAATCAATATCCAAATAGAATCACAAAGAAGTGATTTCAGAGCACCCAAGTCAGTTGTAACATTTTCTAAAGACTGTTTGATGTACTTCCCTATGGTGACAAAAGGAAGCAAGTAAACACAGTAGATTTTTCCTTTAAATGAGCCAAATATATTTGTCCTTTACATTTGTGTCTATGTAGCATCACATAGGGTTAGATTAAATATCTAACAACAACAAAAACATATCTTTACCAAAGTTTGCCTTTACATCCATGTAGGAAATGATTAGTACAATCCAAAACACATGATACATTTCTCAAATTTGAGTTATTTAACACTTGCCTCTTTTTGTCTGCATAGAGCAATATTCTAGTGCTACAGTGCAGTAAACATTGCATTTTGACAGTGTACGTTCTTATAAAACACATACTAATTTTTATGCTGTTTACCGGTATCAAGTTTTGTACAATCTCCGCAATGACGTTTACTACATGCAACTAGCAACTATTGTGTAAACATTTTATTTTAATTTTTGTATTAAGCATTTGTATACCTAAAATGTTGTGTCATATTGTACACACCTACATGTATGTTCGGTGTAATGCATGCATTTAAAATCACCACTGAGTACCAGTATCCATTTTGCTACTTCAGTCTGAGAAAGATGGCCCTATATATAGTGACAACAAATAAGTTTGGGCAGTGGTTTATACATGTACATTGTATGTTATCTATTTTACTGTTTTCTACATTGTTGTTTTGTTTGTTTGTTTGCTTATCTGGGGGGGGGGGGGGAGGGGGGCTAAATTCCTCTGAGCCTTCATTCATGTTTTGTCACTAAATCATCTACATTTATATCTGACTTAAATGTGACTTTTTCATAGGAAGTACAGTCACAGAAATCGCATTAAGCAGCAGTTTATCTGGCACCCAGAGGGTTAAATGGTGGGCATGTGAACAGCGGCAATAACAGAACAAAACTTCCTTTCCCATCGTACAGTATGACATCTGGTTCTTTGCCCCTGAGTGTGGGCTTCTGGGAAATGTGTGCGGACGTGCAGAGGTGCCAGATCACTAGATAATGGGGGTTTTAGAGCGTGACATCACCCATTTGTCCCATATGCGGGGTGAACGCTTTCAGCGCTAATGTATCCCCTCGCTGACATACATGTGGACCCTAGGGGGCGGGCCATGTCTTATTTTCATTTGATTAGATCACGATGTCAAAATATCGGTGTATGTCTTGAAATCATTCATGATCAAAGCAAGCATTATTGCGGTTTGGGGCAGTAGCGTTCAATATCAAGTACGGCAAGTGATACAAATACAGGAAAAAAAAGAACAAACATTTTTGCTTGACATGTAGAAATATCTAGCAACCTTATGTTGTTGTTGGATGATATTTCTTACTTTACCCTCGGTTTGAACCCATTGTGTACCATCAGCGCATGTCAGCACAAATTATATTTTAAAAAAATTATAACTTAAAAAAAAAAAAATATTTTATGCCACCAAACTACTTGTCTCCAATACCCCAAGTTATACCCTTGAAACGAGACAAGAAGGCACATTTTATTCTTGTTTGGGTGGATGAAAGTTGTTGCACTGCAGTGTAGGAGTCTTCATGCTACAAATTAAGTAATTAGGGTTCATGAATTTTGACTATGTTCACTACATAACATAGGTTATTGCAACAAAAAAGGGGTTATTTTTCACTTTCCCTGAATATATAGGCTGATGGAGCTATGACTGAATTTTCATGCATGTTATCCTCACGGTATAGTGCTGATTTAGGCCGAGTTTCATGACTTGTGAAAATGGCGCACTCTACCTTTAATGTTTGAAAAATAGCCTCATCATATCCAAGTTTGTTTTGGAGCTCTTGGTGTTATCGGGTGTCAGCTGTCAAGAGGGTAATAAGCCGTGAGTGGGCTGATGTGTGATCATCGAAGTTCTTAATTGAATCACTTTATCCAATTTCTCTTGGCTGATACATTTGATTAGTTGTAGAACTGGGTAATGATCGAGTAGGTTATTTTGATGGTTCGTTTTGTGTGTGTGTGCTGTGTGGAATGTAGATATTTTTTCTCTTTCCATTTTCAAATTGGGCTTAAATGCTGAGCCTGTATAGTATGTAAGCACTCTGTGCCATCTTTTGTGAAAAGATATCACATGGAAACTTGTTAGCTGAATACATAATTATTTCATCATAAAATTCAGCATTACTGTGCCTGAAACTATGGGGATAAGTCCTTGATTCTAGGGCCCATATTCATGAAACCTTATTTAGCCTGGTTAGTTGCTAAAGTGCATTCAGCTTCATGCATTTTTAGTAAGTAACTAAGCTTAGTATGGTTTCATGAATGTGGACCCTTGTCACTTTTTTCCATAATCTAATTTCTCCCTTTAACTTCTTTTTCCTCTGTTTGTTTCAGTTTTGAATTCTCTGTATTACATATGTGCATTCAGCTACATGCATTGTTAGTAACTAAGCTTAGTGAGGTTTCATGAATGTGGACCCTGGTTACTTTTTTCCATAATTTAATTCCTCCCTTTAACTTCTTTTTCCTCTGTTTGTTTCAGTTTTGAATTCTCTGTATTACTTCTCTGTACATATTGGGATTAATGAACCATATTTCATTTCCAAACAATCAACCCTTCAGAAAAACAAACCTTCTGGCTAATGAGCAGTGACCACTTAATCACTCTGCAAAATATTTTGTGAATGGTAACCTGTCAGCAGAATACAAGATTTAGACAATATTACATAAGAGCGAGTTCAAGGCAACTCTACTGTCCTAATGAGTCTATTTAATTGAATAAAAACATGGATAATGGGAGATGGCCACTGTAATACAGTATATGAATGTAAGCTATATATTTGCTGTATTTCAAACTAAAACAAGGAAAGTTTTTCACTTTTCTTGAAAAGATTTGCGAAGCTTTTAACTGTGAGATGTTATAAATGTTATTGTTACGGTGTACTACTGATCCATGTCGAGTGTCACGACTTTTGTGAAAGGGCTACCCTGTCTCCAAGATATTCTTGTGAAAACCTTGATCATGAGGTATGTGTATGTAAATATATGTGTTGGGGAGGAAGGAGAAGGTGCGTGTGAGTTATATAATGTGAACATGTCTGTGTGGGCTGTCAATGTTTGTACCAACGACAGATCATTCTTCTTAAAACACCTTTTTTAACCATGTAGAACTTTCATCAAGACAAGAAACAGGGCACAACAACACTTGTCAAATTCAAACACCACAAATCTAAGCCCATTTCTATTGTACGGGCAGACACAGATTTAACCTCATCACCATGGAAACGCCTTCAAGCTAGCTTTATTTTTCCCTTCCCTCCAAGGCGAGACTTTTGGCTCACAGTTATCCCCCTCTTATGTCAGAAAGGGTCGCCCAATCCTGGACTCATCCGCTCTAACAGATGGCATAACAGAAAACAAGGTCATGTGACTTTCAAATAGAGGTCACCTGATGGCTTTGTACTTTTCATGGACATGGGTCATTAACCCTGGGTGCCTTGTTGTGGCAGGAACACATCTAAAGCACATACAGAGATATTTGCTCTGGTGCTGGATGAGTTAACTATGAATCATGAGAGGATGTGGTAGGGTATGAGGGAACAAAAATGCTTACTCCTGCATAAGAAAAATGCCCTTATGAAAATCACAAAAATGGGGCAATACTGTTTTCTAGTTGCTATGTGTGGTGACATGTACACTGTATTAAACTCTCTAGCTGTTGGCTGCATGCATGTTGGAATTCTACATAAATGTACTTTTGGGGTAGTTTTTTAAAAGCATTGACTTTGCTTGCAAAATGACCGATATGACAGTTTGATTGACCGAGCGTTGTACAGTCTGTAGCAGTTTGTACAGTGGAAAACTTACCTGACTCCTAAATTTAAAAACCTAGGTCTCTTGCCATCTTTTTATCTGAGTTTTTTTTTTTTAAAAAAAGTCCCTGCTTTCAAAAAGAGATGCTAACCATTGTAGTCTTGTATTGTTTTAGGAATGAATATCCCGGATAGCTTGACAGGAAAAGTGGAATTCCTGTTAAATTTGAGTGTATTTTTCTCGAAATGATGTTTTTGAATATTGCGGAAGGATATAATGGTTCGGAGGATCGTTGACTATGCATTATGAGTTAAACTAATATTGCAATGTCTCCAAAATCGCCATTGAAGAGTGACATTTGTTCAGCAAACTTCCCCTACACACAGCCTAAAACAATGTCAAACTCTAGAAATGTTATTTTTTAAACATCGCAATGCTTTTGCCAGTGCAAAAATGGTCAAACCTGAAGTATCAGCCATAGAGAAATCTCTTGAGTTTCACTATCAGTCGTGCTGCGGAATGTTATAGGATAGAGTAAATGGTGGGATATAAAAAATTGTGATGCTTCCAATAGAGATGTTTCAAGTGTAAATGGGTACAACATGGGCAGTCTGTTGACTGCTAGATATAAGAAGACACAGAGAAGAGAAAAAACCTGTTATGACAAGGTTATTAGTCTATTCTCTCTGGTGTTTGTTTCCATTTCTCCTGCACTTGTCGTCTTAAAACTATCACTAAACTGTCAGCGCTGCCATCAAGGCAAGGTTGTAGGAAGTTGATATAGCTGGGTTATGGTAACTCATAAAACAATACAGCGGACACTGCTGTTTTCCATTGCTTCATGACTTTCCTGTTTAATGCTAAATTTGTCAAAGCAGGTCAGCCATGTTGACATTTCTCCAGTCGTCTGCATACAAAAACTCTAACTTCTTTATAGAAAATGTACCATCAGCAAATTTGGTCTACATTATATTAAAACACTAATACAATATATTTTTAGTGTTGAATACATGTTTTTGTAATTATTTTGTGAGAATTATAATATTTTTGACATGACATTCATTTCTTTTTGAAGTATTTAACTTAACCCTTATGTCTTTTATCCTCTCCTTGTCACCAATATAGTCCTTATTTTACAGCTGGGATTTTAACTTAGGCCACTTTTTCTTCTTTATGCAGTAAACCTTTTGGCAATGAAGCTCTCCATGATATTTTGTAAATTCATTTTCTATCGGCCTTTCCCCTCCCTGTTACTTTATCTGTCCACCTGTCGATAGATGCTTGGCAGTGGTTATCGGAGACTGCCCTCGATGTGCAGAGTGTGAAAATGTCAACTTCCGTGAGGATAGGGAGGGTCTGTTTATGGTGAGGGATGGGGAGGAAACAGGTGAAAGAGATACGGAGAAGGTCAGAAAGAGACAGACAGAGACGTAGACAGAGAGAAAGAAAAAGAGAATGGGTTGAGGAGAGGGAGAAGGAGAGATTGTGTAGAGCTTCAGAAGAAAAAAAAAGGTGATCAAGAGAAATCAAGGTCAGAAAGAGATATACAGACACATAGACAGACAAACTTACATAGTGAGAGAGAGACAGAGAGAGACAGACAGACAGACAGGCAGACAGGCAGACAGACAGAGGGAGAGTTTAGAAGGGGTTGATGAGAGAGAGAAGGAGAAGAGCTTTAAAGAGAAGAGAAGTGGGGGAAAGAGTTGTAAGGGGAAACAGAAAGGGAAAGTCAGTGAAAACCAAATTAGAGGCAGACACAATAAAAAGAAGTAAAACTGATATGAAGAATTACATGAAGAGACAGGTAGACATAAAAGTAATTATAGAGAGGGTAGGCAGATACAGAGGGACAGGCATAAAGAGAACAAGAGTGAGAAGGAGAGAGAGATAGAAGAGATATACAGTATGTGGAGGGAGACAAATGGAGATGAAGACTGCGAGATATGAAGACACATAAAGATGTGCAAATGTATGAAAGAGATAAGAAGTTAGACAAAGAGAGAGACAGGCAAAGAAACACATCAACAGTCAACAGACAGAGAGAGAGAGCGAGAGAGAGAGAGAGAGAGAGAGCAGAGAGGAGAGAGAGAGGAAGAGAGAGAGAGGGAGAGAGAGAGAGGAGAGAGAGAGAGAGAGAGAGAGAGAGAGAGAGAGCAGAGAGGAGAGAGAGAGGAAGAGAGAGAGAGGGAGAGAGAGAGAGGAGAGAGAGAGAGAGAGAGAGAGAGAGAGAGAGAGAAAGAGAGAGAGAAAGAGACAGGGGGGGGGGGGCAGTGAGAGAGAGGAGATGGACTAAAGGAGGATTGACCAAATGACGGGGTGCCTTCAGGATTAAAGGAAGGACCTACATCCAGACAGACAAACATGTATATCCACACACACACATGTCAAATGTTCAAGGCCAACCCTAAGTACTAATTTAATCATTTCATTCATTATGATCACCTTTCTTACCCCCTTCTCCCTGCTAGAAAGTTGTGATGTGCACAAATACCTTGGAGCCATATCTCACACCAGGCCGGCCATACATTTGCAAACTACTGTATATAGAGGAAGAAAAGAGGAGAATGAAAGAGTGACTAGCCTTGTGAATACCAGACTCTATTTTTAAAGTTTAATTACATGTAGACTGGGTGTCCCACTTGCAAGAGTCATGAAACTCAACAGGAATCACCTGTATACCCTAACAATAATGTGTGTGAAATGTCACAGTCATAGCTTCATGAACATTTTCAGGAAAAGTGAAAAAAAAATGTTGTTTTGGACACATTGTCTTTAATTATCTTGTGGAATAAATGTGTACGTGCAACCCTTAGCCTAGATCCCAGGCAAACTGGAGGTCTGTAAGTCCCAATGGTACATGTAGCCTAGATCCTAGGCTGTAGAGTGGATATGGACACACCAGAGTCTGTAATAATTATGTCTGGTAAAACAAACTACGCCCTCTCCCATGTCACTACCCTTTCACAAGATTCTAGTGGTGTGTACAGAGAGAGGGCTCCATCTTTGTTACCATGGAGATAATTGTTAACCTGATGCTGACTGGTAGAATTTTGGGCTTCGCTAACCCTGGTCCAGTCAAAATTTGAAATCGCAGTAACCAAATGGGTTTGGCTAACTTGCACCATATAAGGAACTTGAAGTTCATTCATGGCCTGTCATCTATTGTCTGTTTAGTAGGTCATGCGGGAATTGTGCTACCCAGCATTTAGTTGAGTTGAGTTGTTTTATTATCCAAATAAAAAATATATATATCAAAACATTGTGAAACTGAAAGTCAGAAGAAACTGAAACTTTCAGTTTCACAATGGTATTAAAAGGATAAATGGGACCAGAAAATAGCATGAAATGCTAATCGTGTCTGATAAATGCAGGCTCAGTAAAGAATGGGTTTATTTAGTATGAACTCCAAAGCCTAGAACCTAGGTTAGCTGGAGTTACATGTATGTTCACATTTGCTTGGAAGCATGTCCTGGATAGCAGGATTATACTCCCAGAGGTCACAACCTTTGACCTCTGACCTCACATAATGCTGCTGGAGTGTTTATCCATGACATTCATGTATTATGTAGGAGGTCTCCTATTACAGGCTTGCATGTAGCCTAGTTTCTAGATAGCTGTGGAGTGCATGCATACAACCAACTCTATCAACAACTCTGTCTGGTAATAAAGACTATACCCTCTCCCCACCTGCTTTCCCCTAGCAGGAGTGGGAGAGGGTGTAGTCTTTGCTACCAGACATGGTTGTTGTATAGTCTATGCATCCCACAGCTTTGAAACAAGACCATGTATTCCACTGCCTAGAAACTCTGCTAGCTTGAATGTTGATCAGATCATACATGTATCTTAAAGAGGACCCAACAATATTTTGTTTTAAGTGAAAGGGATAGTTGACCCTGAAGTTGAGTTTGTTTTTAATAAAAGCAGGTACATGAAAGAACATTTTAGTGAAGGTTTGATGAAAATCCATGAAAGAATAAGAAAGTTATGATCTTTTAAAGTTTTGATTTTGGGACATCACGTGTGAAGTGCTCTCCCATATGTTGTGTATAATTTTTTTTTTTGTTTTTTTTTTTTTTTTTGGGGGGGGGGGGGGAATTTCCATATAGTTTTCTCAAAAAGATATGCATCATTCTATGTGTACATTCCTTCATCAAAAACAGAAAAAGAGCAATTTATGGAATCATATAGTACACAGACAACACCTTGCGCATGATTGAAAATTGAAACCTCAAAATTGAAATTTCAAAAGATCATAACTTTCTTTTCCTTGGACAGATTTTTTGTCAAACCTTCACTGATATGTTGTTTTTTTCATGTTTCTTCTTGATAAAAACCAACTGAACTTTAGGGCTGGACTATCCCTTCACATTTTATATAGAACATTTTTTGTAACCCAGATAAACATTTCATGCCAAATCATGTCAGAACAGTTAAATCAGATTATTTCTAAATTACCTCAGGCAACGGGATAAACCGATTAACCACTCAAGCACATTTTCAGGAAATCTGTTAAGATGTTGATGCGTAGTTAGGTTTTAATGGTTTAATCACTTTCTTTAAACTTTAGGCCAAGGTTCAGGGAAACATTAAGGCAGATTGAGAGCTGTGCTTACTGTACAGTCTGGAGATTGAGCATCCCAGTCTGTAGCCTAACAGTCTGTGAGGCGCATGGACACAACCCAATCTGTTAAAGGAATAGTTCACCCTGAAGATAAGTTGGTTTCAATAAAAGCAGAAACATGACTAGTGAAGGTTTGATGAAAATGGATCAAAGGATAAGAAAGTAATGATCTTTTGAAATTCCAATTTTGCGACGTCATGGGCGAGGTACTCTCCCATATGTTGTGTATCGTCTTTTTCTGTTTTTAACAATAGATTTTTTTATACAGGTATGTGTGTGAAATCATATTTCTAATGATGTATCAAATGCACATTTAAAAAAAAATTGTACACAGCATATGGGAGAGCACCTCGCACGTGACGTCACAAAATCAAAACTTTAAAAGATCATTACTTTCTTATCCTTTGAAGGATTTTCATCAAACCTTCAGAAATATGTTTTTTCTTGTTTTTGCTTTCATTGAAACAAAATCAATTTCAGGGTAAACTATCCCTTTAAAGTAAGGTTTCCCTTCTACAGTTGCAAAAATTGAAATTGTGTAAATACAACAGAAAATGGAAGACGTTTCTGTACTATATGAAAAGGGGACTTTCAGACATAAACAAGGATAGCTTTCCACTTTTCCTCAAAAGATTTGTGAATCTCCGACTGAAATTTCATCAATGTTAAATTGTTCTCAGATACTGCTGATCCATGTCAATTTTCATAACATTTGTCAAAGGTCTACCCTACCCTTAACTATATTTGCAAGTTAGCAGAATGGCTGGATAGTGTTATCTACGTTTCAGCTATGATGGGAAAGAGCATAGTAGATAGTTCTCACAGTAGAGTCTAGATATTCCTGTTTATCAACTCAAAATATTTCGCCAGAGGTTTTGAAACCCGGTTGCTGATTGAGATTTAACTGACGAGACAGTCAGTGAAAAAAAGAATCATATGGATCTATTTTCAAAGAGTACTGATGAAATCCATGATCTTGTTCATACAGACTTGGGTGATTCCAATGCCAAAATACAAAAATATAGCCTTTTTTATTCAAAGTAATAAAAGAGCCCATATGGGGCAGGTTACACTTACAGCAATTTTGTTTGAGTGTTTCTAACATTGCCAGTGTAGAGTGGAAGTTGCCAGGCAACTAACCCCCACAGCCAGCCAACAAATATTTTGAAACATCCTGCTCAGAAGTGTAATTTTTCTGATAATTTTTGAAACACTGCCATGTTTTTGCACAGGGTTTGTGGTAAAGTGGTTGTGAACTCTGATTGAAGATTTCAAGATCCCAGGTTCAAGCTCATCCATGGTACTTGGATATCCTTCAATCAGCAAGATACTCTATCCACATTGCTGCTCTCTACCCAGGAGTATAAGTGGGTACCCAGTTGAGGATAGAGGATTATGTGAATGATTTTGATCCAGTGCAGCATGCAAGGAAAACTCACGAAGGAGTGGAGATGGTGCACATATGTTTTGCAAGTACCAGGTCTATAATTATAACACCCCTTTCAATTCAGTCTGCATACTGCTAGATGGAGCAAACCCTCTCCACCATTTAAGACAGGGTAGCCCTTTTGCTGGCCAAACATTTTTTGTAAAAAACACAGAAAATGGAATAAAATGCTGTAATATAACTTCCCTCCCCTATTATAGAACTGAAAACTGACTTTAAGTGGAATTATAGCAATCACTAGATCTGAGTAGGTTTTGGACAGGTCATTGATATAGTATATGAATGGGCTTAAGAGGAGGGGACGTGCACGCACCATCCTGTGGGGCAGCTACCTGCACCTGGGATGCATTTGTTTAGTTGTCAGTGGGAATAGACTTCTGTAATCCTATTTTCTACATTGTATCTGTGTTGGCCGATTACTAAGAGGCACACAAACTTGACAGAGACTGTCCACACTGGTCCAGAGTTACTTTTGATAAAGTATTTTAAGATATGACATCTAGAACTGCTCTATACCAAATACACCGAGATATTAAAAGGCAAAATGCTTTTTTTGTATACTTAAATGTATTTCATTCAAACAGGATCCTCCTAAGACTTTTTTTCTTCAATATTAGTTTACTTACAATTACATACTTTGTGTGTATCTGTGGTTCTCAAATGAGCATCTTTTTTTTTTATTATTATGTATTTCAGTACCTAATCTGAATGTACTGCCTTGTGTGGCAACTGTACTACATTAATTATTTGATGAAGAGCATTAAATATAGTGTAGTCCTTTTGCAGGTCAAAAAAAAACAATTTTTTAACACATTTTACAGTAAATTAACTACTTAGTAATCTGGCTCAAAAAGATACTTAAATGATAAACAAGCAATGAAACATGCTGTTCTGGTTTATTAGATAGTGATGACAGGCTCAATATTTTATCTTCTCTTGTTTGTGTGTTTTTTAGACTGAATTCTGGCACATACGTCGCTCAGTTCTCCTGCAAGCAACTGTAGGGGGCGTCCTTCTCAGCATTCGTTTCTATGCCACTGGCACCCAGCCACCAGTGTTTGCTCCAGCCGACAACCCAGCATCCATCGCGCCAAGTTTCATCACTCGCACGCTGACCTTTCTTTATCTCCCAGCCTTAAATGCGTGGATGTTGATCTTCCCGAGGACGTTGAGTTTTGATTGGTCGATGGAATCCGTGCCACTCATTCAAACGCTCGTAGATGCACGCAATCTATGGAGCCTGTGCTTATACGTTGTCCTTTCCTTTGCGGCGGTGTTTTCCTTTAAAGAATTAGATATGCTGAACAGAATATCGGCTGAAAATCCGGAACTGTTCAAACCTGGTTCATTTGTGAATGAAACATGCTCTTGTCGCAACTCTATAAACGTTGATGGTATTGTATCATCAGCGTCGAACGGTGCCGTGCCCAAAACTAATGGGAGGGATATGAGGACTCTACGAAATGGCCATGCAAGACATTCCAAGCGGGACAACAATAACCAGCATGCCAAAGGAAGTAATAGTTGCGACTCTGCGCGAAGACGAACATCCCACCAGCGACATTCATCATCAAGCCCAGAGAGGAACGGACGTGGCTATTCACGAAGCAGCAGCGAACTTTGCGCAATGTCCGATGACGAAATCACCGAAAGGACACGGCTGCTCAATGTCGTCATTGTCGGAGCATCGTTTTTAATATTTCCATTCCTCCCTGCAACAAACGCAATCTGCTACGTCGGTTTCGTCATCGCCGAACGCATCCTCTACATCCCGAGTGTTGGATTCTGCTTGCTGTTTGTAGAGGGCGCTATGCAATTGTGGCGGAATTCGTCGTCGGTTGGCAAAAAGGTTCTCGTTGGGCTTGCCGTGGTGCAGCTGTGTCTTTACAGCGCCAAGACGTTGACAAGGAATGGAGAGTGGATGACAGAAGAGTCGTTGTATAAGGCTGGTATCCAGATCAACCCTCCAAAAGGTGAGATCTCAATCCTTTCTTCTTACTTGCTGTTCAATTTCCATACCGCACATTTAAGGAAAAGTTGCCCCATGATGCCGATGCACCACACAGGCACATTCTGAATTTGTTTGTAGTCATGTCCACTTCTGGTCTGGGAGTGGACTTTAGAAAGTAAAGGGATTAAGAAAAGCAGGGAAGTCTACAAATCTGTAGCTTTTATGGAAATGAGTTCATCTCATGCCTGGTCTGCAACATTTCCAGTATGTATATGAATGAGCATTACATCGTGTGTGTAAATTGTTGCAGATCCTGCCAATACACCATTAGTCCATAGAATATGATGCTAGATGTCTTTTAATTCAAACAGGTTGTTTTCATTTCAACTGTGTTATTTGTCTAGCCTCTACTCTCCTGTCGATATTTAGCACAATTGTCGTCCTAGTGCAAAAGTTCATGTCCACCACATACAAAAGATGGAGAAATGCACAAGTGATCAAAACACAGTGTTCATAATAAAAAATAAAGTTGTGTGATATTTGAACACAAGAGGGCAACATACCCCTTTGTGTACCCTTGCTGATAGCTTGTAGATGTTCCATCGCCAAACATGTCAAAAAGGAAAGCAAAACAGCGTTCATCTTTTCCAGCAACTATGGTTAACTCAAATATAACCTTTGCCTCTTGTAAAGTTAATTAGGGCAATATCATCAAGTAAAAAGAAACCTATTTTAACATTTTTAAACATATTTAGCATTAGAAAAGAAACCTGTTGATTTCAGAATTTGAATCATTGCCACTTGAAATGAAAGCACAAGTGCAATCCAGAACTATACAGAAGGCTCATTATTTCCAAATTGCTTCAGAAAGTAGCATGTTAGATAACAAAGCTTTTGATCTGCAGCTCATCAGGTTATCATGTTGGTTTCCTGTATTGAAATCTGATGAAAATTCCTTTTACAACGTTCAAAAGAAGAAATAAAGTTAATCTTTCCTTTCTTCTTTGGTATTGACATTATGCCTACATATGTTGATGTAGAATGAAATGTACATCAAAATTGTTGAGAAAATCATTTGCTAATGATTGTTGTGTCCTGTGTATGACCCAAACCAGCTCTAGGGAACTTAGCCAATATCTACAAGACGGCTGGACGGCTGGAAGAGGCAGAGGGTGCTTACAGGAAGGCCCTGACATATCGCCGCAACATGGCTGATGTTCACTACAACCTGTGAGTACCTGCGGGGATGGGGGGGGGGGGGGGGGCAGGTTGGACTTTATGTACCCATTTACTATGAGAACCAGATATACCCAGTTCCCAAGTTTCCTACTTAGAAGCAGAAACTAAGTAAACCCATTTTCATGCAATGTACTGTCCTCAGGTTGTTTAACTATATTTGAAGTACTTCTCATAATATCTGAATGATGTTGATGTGTGCAATCAGAAGCGCAATATTTTAACTACAGTTTAAGTTAATATTAACGAAAATTACTTGTAAAAGTGTTGTTAACGTAGGATTTTACTCAATATTGTAAGTCAGTCTGGGAGGGATATCTTTGCAGTATGATACAGATTGCGTGGACTGGTGGTACATTTTCAGTGGAAACGTGCAAAATGTGCAGTGGACACAAAATGACAATGTTTTGAATACCTCATGTGTCAGCAAACAACCAGTTATGATCCATGTTCACTCACTGTTTATCAAAAGCATGCACATGACTGCTATTTGGTAGGAGATAAAAAAATCAATCAGGTTTTAGGGTTAAGCAAATATAGACTGTTCTAATATGAAATGTTTCCTTTTATTTATCTATGACATTGTGCATGCATGTTTGTTTCTTTTTTACAGAGGTGTGCTATTGCAGGAGGTTGGACGTTATGATGAGGCAATTGAGAGCTACCAGATGGCAATAAAATGTCGCCCTCGTATGTCTAGTAAGTGGCAATGTTACCTTTGTAAAACTCATGTGTAACAAAAGAGTTAAGGGCAATAATTCAGTTTGTGATATTTTAACAAAGAAGTATGTTCAGATACATTCCAAAGGTATGAATGCTGAGGTAAAGTGGAAATAATCCTAGAAAATTCAGAGGACCAATTGGGTAAATATTTGTTGGAAATATGACAGATTGATCATACATTATACAGTGGTGAAATTAATTCCAAATGAGCATAATCCTCAAAATATAAAGATAACATGGTGAAGGCTTGGTGGAAATGTGACTGATAAAAATTACAACTTTTTTTAAGATCGCACTCATCATAACCCTGATATGATGCTTGTTTCTGTCTAACATAGCCTCATCATGTATTGGAGAAGTTTAACTGGTCTCTTTGTGTGTCTCACCCAGTGGCCCATCTCAACTTGGGCATTGCCATGACAACAGTGGGACGTGGTCCCGAGGCAGAGGCTGTGTACAGGCAGGCGGCCACCCTGGATGACTCTGGGCTGAAGGATCCTCAAGCCCAGATGCATGGCATTGTGTCGTCACTCTTCAATCTGGGAAGGCTGCTGCAGGAAGGCAACAGACACGAGGTGAGAGGGAGGATGGTGGAGAGAAAGAAGAGCTCAGGGAGGAGTGAGTGAGGAAAGAAAAGGAGAAGAAAGATTGGAGCAAGAGAAAGAGATGGAAAAGGAGGAGGGGTGTGGAAAGGAGGATGAAAAGGAAAGAAGAATAAAAGGTGGACAAAGAGAGGGGAAGAAGTGGATGGAAAAATTAGGAGGTGTGTAGAAAAAGAAAAGTAAGAAAAGAAGAAAAGGTGGAATAAGAGAGGGAGAGAAGGACATGGAAAAGAAAGAGGAGTGTGGAAAAAGAGAAGGAAGAAAAGAAGAAGAAAAAGTGGAATAACAGAGTCGAGAGAATGATATGGAAAAGTAATAGGATTGTGGAAATGAGGAGGAAAATGAGGAGAAGTGAAGCAAGAGAAAGAGGAAGAGATGGAAAAGATTGTGAAAAGGAGGAGAAAGAAAAGAAGGAAACAAAATAGTAGAAGTGATAGTAGTGGAAGTACTAAAAGCAATAGTAATATTAGTAGAAGTAGGGGTGGAAGAAGAAGAAGTAGTACAACAAAAGAAGCTGGTAATGTCGGAAAAGAAGAAAAGGAATGATACGAGAAAGATTAAAGAAGGGGTAAAAAAGGAGGAGACGTATAAAAAGGAAAAAAAATCAAGACGAGGAGTTTGATTGACCATGAGCCATGTATAACTGTGTCCCTGACCCTTTGTCTACCAATAGGAGGCGCTCTCCGTCCTGCAGGAGGCTCTTGAGCGCAGACCGGTCTACTACTCTCCACAAAGTCTATACAACATGCTTGGTAAGTCTGGAGATTCCCTCATTCCTGAACCCTTTGTGTGCTGGACCAAATGCTTCTTTACAAGACCAATTCACAGTCCTTGTACATTCACAGTCTGCGTCATTGACCCTGTCATTCACAGTTTGCGTCATTGACCCTGTTATTCACAGTCCTTGTCAGTGTCCCTATCATTCACAGTCCTTGTCAGTGTCCCTATCATTCACAGTCCTTGTCAGTGTCCCTGTCATTCACAGTCCTTGTCAGTGTCCCTGTCATTCACAGTCCTTGTCAGTGTCCCTATCATTCACAGTCCGTGTCATTGACCATATCATTCACCCTCCCAGGCGAGACCCACTTCAAGCTGGGGGAGCTCAAGGAAGCAGAGCGCTGGTTCCAGGAATCGCTTCGCAGCAAACCAGATCACGTCCCTGCCCACCTCACCTATGCCAATCTCCTCGGGAAAACGGTGAGAATAGCGCCCCCTATAAGGCTGCAGATGTTTAAAGTCCAGACTATTGTGACAGCAGAGCTGAGGCTATGATGTATATACACACTGAGTTGTAATAACAGTGCTTAGTCTGTTCAATTGAATGTAGGCTAGACAAAATACTGGCCTTCAAGCCATGAATATGTGATTTGTGTTCTACTTGGACAAACATGTGAGGGTCCCGCATTTCAAGGTTTTTTTTAGTGCTATTGGTTGCTGACTTTCTGCAATAGATCTCAACAGTAAATGTTTTTTGAATGTTTCCATGGTGAGAGCGTACTAATAAACACTATTGAGAAAAAAGTACAACTTTTGATCACACCATGTGGTCGTATTCTTTCAGGATAATAAGCCTGTAAGAATACAACCACATGGACTTACTGAAAGTTTTACTCTCTTCTAAATAGTATTTATTAGGTTTCAACATGTTATCCGAATATGTTGATTTGTATGCCATTCTCATTAAATGAGATACTTTTCCAGTAGAAGTACTGTCTAACCAATTCTCCCTATCGCATATAGCTCTCCGAATCTGAACGTGTGTGGCGCTCTAATTTTTTAACCTTTAATTCTTGGGAGATGAACTTCCGGTCCACGAACATTCGGCAATCCCGTACAATAGGGCCGGACCAGGGTATCCAACTAATTTTATGAATTTTAACCCTAAACCTAACCCTGACCTTAACACTAACCCGAAACCTAATTCTTAACCTAACCCTGACCCTAACCATAACCCTACACAAAATGTTCGCTGCTTAATTCATCAAAAAAAAGTGATTTCTAGGTCACTTTCTGCCGATAACAAACTCTTACCGGAAGTATATATCCCAAGAGCTATCGATTAACTATCGGTATCGTGAGGTGATATCGCTTGATATCGCCTATATGCGATAGGGAGAATTTTAGTTACATGACCACTGTACAATTAGATAAATCCATTGTTCACATCCTGGGCTGGTTACGATGTTAACATTTGCCATGGAACTAGATTAACGAGTGGGCTGTGGTTTTATTGCAACCTACACTATGAACATGGTCTTCTAAAAACATGGGTTAAAATCATTACTCACCTTCCTTCATGGTCTTTATAGTTTTACATGCTCTTGATGTGTTTACTGGTCTGTTTTCATTTTCCAGAATCGAGCTACGGAAGCAGAGCAGTTCCTCCAGCGTGCCGTCAAATTGGAACCAGAAAATGCGAATGTGTTCAGGCATTATGGTAATAAGATGCTCCTTTCTGTATTGTGGTCATTTTTAGTATAATTAGATGTAGTGCTTATCATCATCAGATGTGATGCCACACAAGCTGCTCTTCAGCTCCAAGGAATGTTTACGATCAGACTCGAGCGAGGTTTGGCGTACATGGGTCCATTCTTATGACGATTTGTGATTGATGTTAATAGTAACTCTGTACATTAGAGATAGGGGATTGGACTTCCAATTGATTCAGATCAATTGCAACTCTTTTTAAGACAGGGGTCAGGGCCCTGTTACATATAACTTACCATTAATGGTAACTCTGCTACCAATGCCAATGTCTGTGGATACCTTGTGATGCTACCACAGTACCGGTAGTTGCTATTGATGTAAGAGTTTCCATTAAAAGTAAATTTTATGCAATAGGACCCTGGTCATGCCTTGATTGCCTTAGGAAAGGGACTCACTGATGCAAAACCCCGATGGAAATTGGGCTGTGTGGCTGAACAGACAATTGTCTACCTCATGGGCCCTGTTGCATAAAACTTTGCTCCCAATGGCAATTTCTGTGAAAACAATGAATTTGATTGGCTGTCAAGCAATGTCACCATGGTAGAAACCATTGATGGCAGAGTTACCATTAATGGTAAGTTTTATGTAATAGGGTCCTGATCTACATTTACCTACCAGAGCCCTGTACCCATGAAAACCAGGGGTTTCGTGAGGTTTTGTGATAATCAATGAATAACTTAGTAGCGCCCTCCATTAAAGTTATATCAGAAAATGTTTCTGTTAAGCATTGAATAATATTGTAGCACCATTATTACAATTGTCGCTATCAGTATTCTTTACAATGTAATCATCTACATCATTGTTATTATTATTTGTTGCGTTAAGGTCAGTTTTTGCACGACCAGATACATACTATTACGATCATAATTATCAGTATTCTTATTAATGTTATAATCATCATTATTGGTATTTCTATCAACATTTCATCATCATCGTTTGTTGCCTTCAGGTCAGTTTTGGCACGACCAGGGTGACTACCAGAAAGCGTCGGAGCTGTATCACCATGCCCTCGCCCTGCAGCCAAGAGACTTTGAGATCACTTTCAACCTGGCCAACTCCTTACGACAAGCCAAAGAGAATCAGGAGGCTGAAACCTACTACAGACAGGCAGTGGAGCTCAAGCCGGATGTGAGTTTAACCACAATAGAGTTGCCAATTTGACCACCCAAAATTGGCTCAATTATTGCTTTGAATTCAATTTTATCAAATATTACATTGAAGACCTTTGCTAATTTTACATTCGAATACATATTATGTTTAAGGCTAAAGATTTATTTGACTAAAAAGTGTTGCAATTTGAAAGCCAAATAGTGATCAGTTTTGGTCTAAAAAATTAGTGAACATTATCTGATCTGATCTAATTCCCATCTTTTGAAGAGTTGTTGTTACATTTTGTAGAAACATATCACATGTTATGAAGAATGAGTACCCATGTATTCATGTATGTACTTACTTCTAGCCCAATCATTAACTAAGCCCATGTATGCTGGCTGGCTTTTCTTCACTCAGATACTAAGCAGCGTGACTCCCATGTAATTTGCTGTATGGCAATTGACGACAGGCTAAGAATATACTTCAAAGTCTTTATAGGGCGTAGTTAGACCACACATCTTTGGTTACTGCAGTTTCATGGCAAATTGTGTCATTCTTACCAGATCAGGGCTCACATAGCCTGAACATCTAACCATGAGCAATGGACTAGTATTGTTATAACAGCAGAAATCATATTTTAACTTGTTTGTCTCTTTTGTGGCAGGTTGCGAATGGACATGTGAACCTCGGAGCCATGCTGCATCTGAACGGCAAACTCTCCGAGGCTGAGGAGAGCTACCTCCGAGCATTGAACCTCAAACCTCACGACCCAACTAGTCTGCAGAATCTGCGCAAGCTGCGCAACCTCATGGCCAAGAAATCACAAGGCGAGCCAGGATATAACACCCCTTCTCCAACAATGGACCAGTCTAGGAGATAGAAAGATGTATGAACATAAAGTCATATACTAGATTGTCTACTTATTTATGATCAATCACAAGGCGAGCCAGGACATAGCACCCCTTCTCCAACAATGGATCAGTCTAGGAGATAGAAAGATGTATGAACATAAAGTCATATACTAGATTGTCTACTTATTTATGATCAATCACAAGGCGAGCCAGGACATAGCACCCCTTCTCCAACAATGGATCAGTCTAGGAGATAGAAAGATGTATGAACATAAAATCATATACTAGATTGTCTACTTATTTATGATCAATCACAAGGCGAGCCAGGACATAGCACCCCTTCTCCAACAATGGACCAGTCTAGGAGATAGAAAGATGTATGAACATAAAGTCATATACTAGATTGTCTACTTATTTATGATCAATCACAAGGCGAGCCAGGACATAGCACCCCTTCTCCAACAATGGATCAGTCTAGGAGGTAGAAAGGTATATAAACATCAAATTATATACAAACTTGTCTACTTATGTATGATAAACTGTGCAGCACCTATTGCAGCAATTTGGGGGGGGGGGGGTTCAGATCAACAGGAAATTTTTAAGCTAGACAGCTCATTCACTCTAGGTTTGAAAGGGAATGTGGGTTAGTTCTAAGAGCATGTGCCACATCATTACAATGCAATTGTTTTGCTGTGAGCACATGTTCCATTCTCCTTTGATATTGTTTTTTATGGCCTTTCTTTCAAATGATAAGTTCACAGATAAGAGTTCTTAACTGAGCCCGCTGATATGCGGGCTTCCTGTTTTCCACTCAGATACTTAACAGCACGACTTCTGCATAATCTGCTTTTGCAACGGGCCCTATTGGTGTTGAGCTATTTACTTTGCAAGGATTAAGTTCCATTTACACATTAACCTTTCACACATTATTTTCCAGTAATAAATGAAATGTTGTATACTTACATATGTATTAATCCCTAACTTTAAGTCTGACATGTGCAATATACTTGTGTAAAATGTATTTTATGTGACATATGGAAACATGATACCAAACAAATTTTGCCAAATATTGATTAATTCTAATTCTGGTTTTGTAATATAATTGTTTCTCCAATTAACATAATTCTAGTAAATTTTGAAGAAATGTTTGTATTTCGACACATGTATGTTGTGCCTTCAACCTGTATGTGCAAGGTTCAGTTCAGCTCTTAGGAACTTTCCAGATTTCTCAGCTGGAATGTTATCAGATAAAGGATGATTATCTTAAAAAATGTATGTTTTCAAAGAAAACTCAAACATCATGGTCCATTTTGAAATGGAAAATGTAATATGTTTTTCATGCTGAATGTGAATTTTGACAAATTTGATTTTGGCTGGATTAGACAAATTTGATTTTGTTGGCATAATGAAGTTCATTCAGTCATCTCTTTGGGATGACGGTGTATTTCTGGTGAAGCAATCTACAAGTGGAGTGTTGATGTTTCTTTAAGGGACATCAAACATTTCTTGTGAAGGGATCATAATATCAAGTTGATTTGCACAAAGTCGGATAATGAGCGAAAACAATTTGCTGGGATTTTCATGAAAACCTAACAATTCTGAAGAATGTTATGAATTTATTTTCCCTCGTTATATGGTAATGTCAAATCTTGCTAATGCTTTAGGTATTCTTGTGGGTAGAAAAATGTAATTGTCTACTTTTTTAAATGAATTATTTACACTTTTATGCGAAACATAATGAGTTTCTTGGCCAGAGAAAGAACAAATTGTGGGATTATAATGATGACGAAATAAAATTGAAATGAAGCTTGATTGATATAGATGATTGTATTGTACAAAAAAATGTATTGTAGTAATATATATTTTGAAATCTCAAATATTTTCCATCATCTCTTTTATAAACTGTAATGTACTGAATGTGTATTTGTTTTTTATTCCTTCTAAATACATCATTTGTATTTGTGTTTTTTGTGCACAAGTGGATCAAATGCCTATGTGAAATTGATGTAATCCATACATACTATGTAGACAGCAATTATGTTTGCAAATTTTAAAGGGAGATTCATCAATATTCAAAATGATGATTCTAAATCATTGTTGATGAATTCTTACACATTTGATTTGAGATCAAGTAGAAAACATGCATTATGTCATTTCAAGAATAACATGGGTGCATTCACTTTGTTAACTCAATCATAACTAGAGCTTTTTAGAGCAAAATTTCTTATTATTTTGGCTTTCGAATTGCCAAGTTTATTTTTGGTCAGTTATATTTTTTAAATGAAAAGTGGAAATCATAATTGCAGTGAAGATTAACAAAGCATAAAAATGTACAATTTACAGCAATAATTTTGCCAATGTGCAGACCTGAAGTGTATGTGAACATTTTGTAGCATGTTGCTGATTTATTTTTAGACTAATTAAAATTCATTTTACCTAGCAAAATCATGACATATATTATAACACATATCAAAACCACAAAATAGATTTGTCTTCTGCAGCAACTTATGTTCTTTTTTTTCAGTCATCATCCATTATTTATAAAACTTGATGTCATCGATTATAGCTCTAGTTATACGCCAATTGCATGGATCTAGCACTAACAGTGTATCAAAGCAAAGTTTGAATACATGGCTTTGCTTATGAACATACACATTTGTCAGAACTATGTGTAAAAGTAAATTTACTCTTTTACAAAAAGAGTTGAAAAGTACTCTGTAGTTTAGCCTATTTTTCTCTGCTCTAGAAATAATCAGCCTATCGTTGATATATTTTTTCTCATTCCAGCTTTAATTTTATATCATGTTGATTCCTTGACTGAAATATTGCAAATGTCACTTTGATTGTGATTACCTTTTAGACCAATTTTCAATAGCATTTTTGCAATGTTTTTCAACTATTGTATGTTTTAGTGTCATAAGGAAGTGTTGTCTGTTAGTTACTGATAAGTCCATCATACTATAATTATTGATATTGCTTTGATCAACCATTTAATTTGCAATTAATTGTAACCAATCAGCTTTGATACACCTTGAAATGAAATAAATAAGACATTCTGAATGGTTATTTATAACCTGTCATGATTCATAGCCAAGTTTGAAATTGATTGTAACTGTTTATGGAGCCTAGGTACTAGGCTGTGAGGTGCATGAACACAACCCAGTCTGGTAACACAGACCACTCCCTAATGACGTCACAGCTCCTCTGGCTCCCTTGCCTCTCAGAGGAGGAGGGAGGATTGGATTGGGGCATAGTCTGTTTTACCAGACATAGTTGGTAACAGACTTGGTCGTGTCCATGCACCTGACAGCCTAGTACCAAGGCTACTGTTTATGATAACTGCTCCACCCATATCCCTAGAAGAATATGCTGATGTTTGGTTTCATGTTGTAGAACATGCTTTACATAATTTCATAAACTTTCTCTGAATTATGATTATACAAAATATTATTTTGGGTTAGATTATATAAATAATTCAAAAGAAATGCACATTAATTCATAAATCTAACAATTGTACTTGATGCCTGAAGGCCTATCCTCCATCTAAACTTTTGTTATGTCTCTAATTGTATGACCTCTCAACACCATTGATAAAGTATTTTGGATGTACTTAATCCCCCTGTTGGTTTAAAGTTATGATAGTTACTGATTATGTCATCTGTAATATGTACAAATTCTTGAAAAGTGCCTTTATTTACACATGTATTATATACATTTGTGATGTCATTTTTTATATAAATGTCATGTTGTACACAAGTTTGTGCAATTTCCATGTTCACTTTGGACGAGTGAATTCTGTTTGGTGACTTACAAAGTCAGGATGTCAGTAAAGACTATTTGAAATATGAGCATTTTTTGTTTGATTACTTTTCATTGAGTGTGTGCATGATGTGCATGTTGGTGTCAATACTGACTATGGTGCATATATCACCATGGTGGTTGTAGAAAGCAATCAAATTTCATTTCCTGCTAAAATTATTTATTTTTTATTGGGTGCACAATACATGTATTGGAATATTGAAAATTGAGTTATCCTTCTGGATAACAAGAAAAGATGGGTGCATCCAGCGCTCCATCAACCAATGCTGATTTCATTACTTAAATGTCTCATCTGATCGGGACATAAGGCTGTGAGAATGTTCTTTTTACACAATCGAGATGTTTACTCGTGGTAGTAAGCTTTCAGTAACTGGACCTGGTAGCTTCTTCACAGTTCTCTGACAAGTGGGTTCACATACTTTTCGTCGTAGATGGAGCTTTTGCAGTACGTGGGCGCGCTGCTTTGACTGTGAGTTAAAAATTAGCCAGACCAGAGAGGTGGCAGTAGACCCTACCACGATGGTTAGAAAGCTTATGAGGAGGACATGGTGATGGTGGTGGTTGGGATGGTGGTGGTGGTGATGATAGTCCTGTAGGTGATAGTGATGTTGAGGATGGTTTTATGGATTATGATGATGATGATAGAATTGGCAATGACAATGGCGATGATAATGATGGTGTTCATTGTAGTGATGATGGTGATGATGATGATAATGGTCATGAATGAGACGATGATATTGAAGGTGATGTTGAAGATGATGGTATGGGGGTGGTAACGGTGGTGGTGGTGCTGAAGTGTGATGATGGATGTTGGAGTGGTGAGGATAATGGTGATGGTGATAACGCTTATGGTGGTACTGATGATTATGGTGATGATGATAATGATAGTAATGTAATGGCGTTCATAGAAGTAATGGTTATTATGGTTATGATGATTGCGACATTCTTAGACTCTTCTATCTAAAATATAAAAACGACACACAGACAGACAACCACGGTATTAGATGACCTTATCTTTACTGAACACACAAGAAGAAGCCGGCTCTAATGACTGCTAGTTTTAAACACCTTTCTTTCTTTCTTGATTTTGATTTTATCATTTTCCTTCTTCAAACGTTTACAAACACATGATATTACAATTCAAAAACAAAAGAGATATAATTGCAAATTAATACATAGCAAGCAAGTTCATCACTATACGTACACATCAATTGAATACTAGCAAATATATTCAATTACTTATTAGGTGAGTACCCATGGAACAAAATACTGAAGAATACAAATTATCATACAGGCCTACAGATATTATAGAGACATACACACACATACACACACTTACGTCTGTATCTCGTATTTATCAATCAAGTACAAGACGATAACAAAGCCTAGCCGTGGAATGTACAGGTAGGAGACCAATCTTCCTGTAATCACTGTTGTTTGTCAACACAGCCGATTAATGGGGGTGTTTCCATACACCTACCACCCCCCTCCCCCACCCGCCGATTTATAGGAGTATTGCCGCTGCCATACACCCCCCCCCCCCCCCCTCCCAGTCGAATCTAGCCCTGTCCCATCCCGCCACCAAAGCTCTGATTACCCAATATGTCCATAGCAACGGAACCATTTTGACACGGCAAGATAGATGGGGGCCGAAAATACCGAGGTTGTGTTTATGTCGTGTGATTTATCCCGATACAACCATTCGGTACATGACTAGATATCGATGATGATAACTAATCGGAGACTAGGACACCAGTCCTATACTGCCCGTGTGCAGCAAAAGGTCTTACGTGACAAGAAGTTGCATAAACTGTTAAAGGGCAGGGTAAAGGGCAGGATTGGTAACGGAGTGCCATTTTTTTTTGTCTAAAAAGACATATTCAATTCTTTATTCATTTAACAAACAAGAATAAACAACTTTCATGAACAATAAATATAAGGCATCACCAGAAAGCCGATGACCATCTCAAAAGGATAACAATTGCTAGAGATATTCGTTTGACACGCAGTGTATGGTCAACAGGAAATCTAAAAAGATCACCACGTTTCATGCGCCGCTGCAACACTTCGTCAGGCGTGATACAAAGTGTTGGAGTATTAAAGTGTTGCAGAGGCGCACGAAACGTGGTCTTTTTAGATTCTTTGTTGACCTTATATTGCGAGACAAACGAATATCTCTAGCAATTATATCCGCAATGAGTAACATGTTTAGCATTGTTGATAACATAATCAGTAAATGATAATAAATCTGCATCTGTTGATGACTGAAGAATAGTTATGACATGATAATGGCTTACAGTTGTCCATTACTTCACTTACCTCTTGTATGGGTACTAATTCAGTGTGTACCACACATGCCCTTTCTCGCATGTAATACATATACATCTCACAGGGGTGTTGGTTAGCAGAGAGGATTAATGAGTCAAATGTACATTACATCTATGCATCGACTTCAGTGTCACCTTACTGGGCATCAATATCCTCATCTTACAGCGTTTCTATGGTTACGAGAGCTGAGAAGGGTAGAGATACATAACCGCCTCGTATCGGCAATTAGTGTGACATTTTGACATTTGGTCGAGGCGTATAGTGATTTGCCTCACAATATGACAGGGCAATGATCATGATGATATCCTTTTGTTTTTCTTTTTGTGTTTTATTCAGGAAACAAAACGTATTATGCAATATACATATGATAAGGAGATGTGAACTGAAAAATAACAGTAAAGACACATTACAATATTTACAAATAATTGAGATGATCAGTAGAAAAAAGAAAGAAAAGACAAGGAAAACAAAATCTTAAAAAACAGTAGTTCTTCACGAGCACACTTTCGGTTTGCCTGAGATTTCACTGCACTGATCCTTGTAAAGAGGTCGACAAGAGCGAAAAAATTACATTTGAGATCGAGCAAGTATATAGAACAGTGAATATGTATATTTCAGAGACCAATGACTCAAAAACAAATAAAACATTGTTGACCTAAAATTATGCACCTTTTTCCAGGTGTGACGTGAAATCCTCTAGCCTGCTAAAGGTTGTACAAATAATTCGTTATTTTGGGCATACATGAGAAATGAGCATTTATTCATGACATTTGGAGTGAAGACAGGGAAACTCTATGCTAAACTCGAAGAAATGAAGAGTGGATGTGAATCAGCTGTGATAGCACAGGTCTACACATCGGTATAATATATAGACCGGCAAAACAGAAACACGGGAGTGTATCCCTTGACATTTCTCTTAGAGAAAACATTGAAACAAACACAATTGAAACGATTTCAAAATTTGTATTCTTCTTTGTCTTTTGTTTAAAGGGAAAGTCCACTCTGAAGTTAACTTGGTTTTAATCATAGCAGAAAAATGAAAGCGGCATGTTGGTGAAGGTTTGACTAAAATCCGTAAAGTGGGAACAAAGTTATGATTTTGTCTAAGTTTCCATTTTGTGACGTCGGGTGTCTTACATGATTATGCTGTATGCATTATTATTCTAGAAATTTCTGCTTTTCTTTTGTTCTAAAGGAGTACATCTTTACCATATAGGTCTGTGTAAAAAAATATATGTCTAATGAAACATTAAATGCACAGTTAAAATGGTATACATGTACAGTACGTCCTTTGGAAGTAGAAGAAAAAAAAATAAGACACAACTTACAGCAATGTATCTCGCAATTGACCTCCTAAAATTAAGAATGTGAAAATCCATAACTCTATTATCCTTTCATGTTTGCTTTTATGATTAAAACCAACTGAACTTCAGGGTCGACTCCCTTTAATAGGCGGATCTAGCTGAATGTGGTTTGAGTGGTAGACGTTAAAACCCACAGTATGTGGAAAGTTTGTGTCCATGTGTGTCTCGTTAAATGATTGTATTACAATTCGTTTGTTGCTCTAGCCGTCCTCACCTGCAGACAGTATTCTCAGAAATGTGCCTTCTGACCTCATTACTTGCAGTTATTTCCGTGGTATGATGAACACAATGTGCGTATCAGTGGTTTGAGCAAATCGGCATAAATGTAAATAAACGCAATAATTATTACATGTACATTATCTACATTCATTCGTGAGCATGCTAGAGTGTTATAAAGGAAACAGAAATGGACGCACGGAAGTCCAAATTATTCGCTATTAATCCCCTTAGTGTTGATTTTCTACGCTTTATATACGTCAAGCACATGTGTTCCTTTAATAAAAATAGTCATGATAATGATACTGTTCTTATGTAGCGTACTTTTAAAGCGCTTATTTAAGTTCGTTGATTATCATTAAGTAAACCACGAAATAGCACATTATTCACTTTTCTATAAAAGCATCAAATTTTGCAAATTAAATTATCAAAACATATTTGGATATTAAGCCCTCTTGAATTTTGCCCAGGGAGGCAATGGCAGCCATTTAAAATTTGAATAGAATATTTGTTTTATCATAACCATAATGTATTATTTTAAAGCTAATTCAATTTTCTACAAGATACATGTAGTACCAAACTCTCTGGGCTTTGGGGTAATTTTCAATTAGGCTGTGGGCAAAAATGTTATTTTAAAAAATCCCAAGATTTTAAGTCTTCTTCAATTATTACGTATTGATCCATATTTCATAATTCCTTCTAACTAATGAACTGAAACGTTTTTAAAAACACACATGACAGTGAACGACCGTTAGCCCCTGCCCCCATGTGCCCGAAATGTCTGTTTATCACACCCAAGTCTCCTTGATTATCTGCGTAACGTTCTCAGACATACCAACTCTCCCGCAATAAGCCGCTTCGTAATTGCAATTTGCGCATGAGCAGATTATTGCTGATAGAAAATGACCTCAGGTCAATTTCACTACTCACAGAGTAAGATGGGAATTCATTAGATAGTCGACCACATTTCAGTCTACATGTACATGTATTATCATGCAAATATGGAAATAGCTGCTATTATGCTCTGAGGAAGTAGCGAGCATTCCACCAGGTGTATCTGCTTCTGTTGTTGTTCCGGGCACACTAAAACGTCTTTACATCCATCATCCAACACACATTTAATGAAAAAAATCCCGGTCAGCAGTCTAGTAGGTGTATTGTCCTACCATGGTGTAATTACGAACTGAAAACGTACTAGCCTAGTTGGTTACTACAATGCATGCATTTTGATGCACTTTAGTTACTAACTAGACTTAGTAAGGTTTCATGAATATGGCCCCTGGACTATAGGCGTGAGACTCAAGCATGAGGACTTCCTCTCACGCTCACACGCCCAGCAACTTTTTGCTCATGCAATGCAGTTTGCCTGACACAGAACCAAAAAAATGCTAAACTACCCAGATATATACGTCGATACTACGTAACTGTAACTGTCCAACTCTCGATCACGTTAAAAAGATCCACCACCACATGATTTCAAAGGGTCCCTTTCAAAATTTTGTTGCGTAACAAAAGACCACGCACCATACAATCACGCAGAACAATCCTACATCAGGAGCCCGCATCATCAAGATACTAGTAATACGGCGTTTTCATGTCTTCACGACTTCCCCCTCACTGTGTAGTAACGCGTTATTGTATTCACCTTTATTTCGTAATTAAATTTCACTGGGTGGAACGCACTCTGAATCTATAAGTTGTTGATATTTGGACAAACCTCGGACAAAAGTCTGAGGTTACCATTAGTAACGTATTGTTTGAACGATGTGACAAAAAATCTGCATAGGCCTAGATAAGGACAATTGTCTATTGTCATGACTTGTCATGACATGTTTGTACTTGACGACTTTCCAGATTCACGTCACCGTACTACCAGCCTTTTCTGCATCGTTTTTATGACGGTGCTTAATATGAATCCTCTTACAACTATTCCTTGAACTGTTCCCTTTTCAATCCAAATCGAGTTAACCTGTTTTCCAAATTGTAATTGTCAAGGCCTGGCAATGAAACCTTTAACTCTCTCACTACCAATTGCATGAGTATGTGTAGTAAGCCAATGTGGTTTTCAAGGACTGGTGGTGTAAGGGGTAAATCTCTCATTATCTATTTGTGTAGTAAGCCTAAACAAATTCCAAGGCCTGGTAACGTAAGGGTCAACTCTCTCATTTACAATGGCATGAAGATGTGTAGTCCGCCAAAGTATTTTTCAAGGCCTGGCAGTGTTAACTGCCAGGCCTTGAACAAAAGAGTTAACTCTCTCACCTCTATTGACAGAAATAGATTGACAGCAGTAGATTGCAGGTTCAATTCCCGTCTGGTTCCAAGATTTTTTTTTTCTGACTTTATTTTCATTCATTTACAGGATGGAGCACGCTATTCTCAATACTACTGGGTGTATGTCTAAACTGTCCTTTCAAAATAATTACAATTAACGTAACAGTTATTGATTCATCATCAGAACATTATATGTGCCACATCTTTTGCCAAAATGATACATGTAAATTATATCATCGTAATCATCAATGTTAGTTGCTCTGTTTGGCACAAAAAAGGGTATACTGAGATACAACCAAAAATTATTCAAGGAAATTATACCAATGGTTATAAATGCAAGAAGTAATAAAAAAAATGACAGTACATCATCGTATTTAGTTTTTGAAATAGGAAAATTTACAACTATGAAAGGTTCAAAGAAGCAAAGTAGGAAATTGTTCAAGTACATTTAGACAAAATGGTGACTGTAGACCTAGAATACATGTATATCAATGAGTTTACTTTGAGGCGGACACACCTAAAGCAAGTGTCAATATAACTAATATATGTGGATTTTAAGTGTAACCTAAAGGTTAAAAGAAAACTGAGAAATATATTTCTTCAATAGGCAAATGCATCACGGATAAAGGCTTCTTGCTGGATGCATTGGTGATGGCTGCAGACTTGCGAATAAAGACGATAATTGAAATGGATTTGAAATGGATTCTGTGACGGCTCTAGCGCATTAGAGGTAACTGGAAAGGCGGAGCGTCGGGTTTGAGCGCGGAGATAGAAAATCACACTGTAACATATGAGGTCTGCCAGTCATGCATTATTCGAATGGAAATGATGAAGAAGAAGAAGAAGAAGAAGAAGAAGAAGAAGAAGAAGAAGAAGAAGAAGAAGAAGAAGAAGAAGAAGAAGAAGAAGAAGAAGGAGAAAACTTTGAAGAGAAAGAAAAAACGTAGAAGAAGGAGAACAAGAAGAAAATCTGAAAAGGTGAATACCAAGAGGGACGAGGAACAGAATGCAAATGAACTGAGAAGAAGAAGGAGCAGAAGGTAGTAAAGGAGGAGATAACTTAATGAAGAGATTATATTTTGACTTTTTTGTGTAGAAAGAAAATGCAGTAGAACAGGTAAGATAATTATCATAACGCCCTCTATCTGCAACCCATTCATCGACTTACCAGATTTCAGTCCTGTCTTCCGTAGAATGTTACTCTACAGAAAGGTCATGAAATACAACGTGCGTGTGAAGGTTTGTTACCAGTCTTATAAACAAACACAACGGTCGAGCTGGCCTGATTGAATGGTCCGCTCGCTACGTCGACTGCATGTGTCTGCATGCGCGCATGTATTGGTGATGCATGCAACATAATGTACATGCTTCCTTCACGTATCACATGCACACGATACAAGCATTAACGGTGAAACCACGATTTATAGCAGCCGACAACCTGGAAATATTTACGACACGGTAGACGGAAAAAAGCTCTTTATTTTACATCGCTTTTCAAATTGGAAATAAGTAGGATACATTACCATTAATGAATACGACTTGAATTGAATAATTTCAGGATAGTTGAGGGTTGTCCATCGGTGTTTTATGCGCGATGGAAGAAAGAAGGCGTTCGCTACCAGCGGCCGCATCGGCGTCAGCTGAAACCGGCGAAGCTGTAGAGTACACGGCGCCCAACTCCGCCGGCCCAGCGATGACGACGTTCCCGTCTATATCCGAGGGCGATGACGCAGCACCTGCCTTGATTGGAATGAATGGTAGCGTTGCCGATGTGAGTCTTAACCCTCCAAATGATGACGGAGGGGTCGCTGTGGCAAGCCTTAACGGAATACCGATGCCTTTATCGCCTGATACACCCGTCGTTTCTGGCCCGGGTCCGATCCTCGTTGGAGATAAACCGTCGGAGGAGGTACAACAGATTCTAGCTGCCAGCGCGGCAGTGGCGGCCGCTGGTGGTCAGTTGCCCCAAGCGGCCGGGGAGAACGGAGCGACTGAAGGTGCTAACGACAACGATGAAACAGATGGCGCGGATACGATCGATTTTCGATTCACCAACACTCTCGCTCTTGACCGATTTGCACACTTCACTATCAAGAAGCAGACAAGTTACAGGTGAGAAATCGATGTGAAATTCATCCTTTTCTTCTTATTCTGACCATTTCACAAACTTAAAGGTGTGTAGATTCATTCGGAATAAAATAAAATCTGCCATTTCTGGATTTAATTTTTTAGGAGTCAGACTGCTTTTTGTAATACAGGCTTTTAGACCCCTTTCCTCACTTCTTTTTACTTGTGAACTTAAGAAATTAACTGCATTTTTGTTCATAGGGTTAGACCGGGATTGTAATTGCAAAAGGGCATACAAGCCTTGAATATTTAAGCAGTGTACACGTACTTAATAGTTTTTGTCCTGCATGTCGAATTGGAACAAATACTTAATGGATACTACACAACGGAAAGATCGATAGGATTGCACCATGGAAGCTACCAAACAGTCAGAACACAGATCCTTGCCTCATTAACACACCCAATATTTGCCCTGCATCTGCTGTTACTGCATGGTATCACATCTCCCTAGCCTGGGTCCAGCTTTAGACAAACAGACCATGGCTAGGACTACAGTGTTTGGGAAATTTATACTTCATTGGACACGGGTACTTTTGAGTGTGTGCATATTGAAATGGCTTTGAAACACGTGTTGTAGCTAAGAGTTGCGGTGCGTCATGAAAAGGGTGATGAAAAGTTTCATGATTTTCGGGCCACAAAATTGCACTAAAATCACATATTAACCTCACTACACAGTACCCTACCCTACCCCTAGCCCTATTCTAGTCCGGATATTGTTTAAGCTGTTAATTCATTGAAGAAACCACCAAGCTCAATCAAAATTAGGGAAATTGCTGTCTAATGATAAAATACCTCAGTGTACTTCACCTAAGTCACTAAATGTACTAAAATATTGTTTTTTTCTCAGCAGTTGTGCTCCTACTTTTAGGTCTTTTCATTGTTATTACGTTTAGTGTGCAGTTTCAAGTTTCAAGTTGACCGGTTTCTACAACTCATACATAATAACATGGTATTCCATTTAAAACACAAAATAATTGAAGAACATCTATGGAAGAAACTTTTACCGTACTTTGACATGTTGACATGGACTAAGAGAGTGGAGAGATACAAAGAAGCCATGCTTGTAAACTAAGACCCCATGCACAAAATGTTATTTTGATAAAAAAAAAATAAATTGATTTAAGCCTAAAGAAATGCTTTATACATTCAGTTGATTTCTATCATACTAACACAATAAAGTTAATTACAAAATATACGTAAATACATTAGTGGATCAAGAAAACGAATGTTCATTGAATATAGGGGAATGGAGCAGAGCCGGCAGGGGGTGGGTGGGTTTTTATTCAACGAAATGTTTCTAACGATCAGAAAAAACAGTATCGAAAAGATCACGACGTTTCGTGTGCCGCTGCAACACTTCGTCAGGTGTGATACAAAATTGTAGTAAGCAGGGGTTTAAATACCCTATGGTCAGTGCAGCGCACTAACTATAAATGGTCCAATACTAATAGCCGGCGTATCCGGGTACTTGACCAACAATAGACCGTTGATGCGCCTCGCATTGACCGGCGGTAACAAGTTACCGACAAAGGACAAAAGGGACGAAGCCACAGGCCGGTAATTACGGGCGACCAACAAGTCCAAGAGTCGCTAAAATCAGCACATTGTTGGGCGGTAACAAAGGCTGGCTATAGACTAACAACGGGCTGTTAGTCTATAGCCAGCCTTTGTTCCCGCCCAACAATGTGCTGATTTTAGCGACTCTTGGACTTGTTGGTCGCCCGTAATTATCGGCCTGTGGCTTCGTCCCTTTTGTCCTTTGTCGGTAACTTGTTACCGCCGGTCAATGCGAGGCGCATCAACGGTCTATTGTTGGTCAAGTACCCGGATACGCCGGCTATTAGTATTGGACCATTTATAGTTAGTGCGCTGCACTGACCATAGGGTATTTAAACCTCTGCTTACTACAATTTTGTATCACACCTGACGAAGTGTTGCAGCGGCACACGAAACGTCGTGATCTTTTCAATACCGTTTACCTTACATTGCGAGACAAACGATTATCAGTAGCCATCTATCCGCAATGAGTAACATATTTAGCATTATTGATCAGAAAAAAGTTAGATATTTTGTTTTTCTGCAGCTGATGCTGATGCATCTCAGGTCAAGCGAAAACCTTACTTACAATTCCCTGCCCCAATCAGGGGGATACATTACTGATCAGTAGTTAAAGCCTTTGTGTGCCATTGGTGCACATTTGCTCAAGTAATGCACACAAAGCCCATAGAGCAGCGATCTGTCTGGCGCTCAAGTGGTTAAATCTGGTTACTGAAGCATGCCAGTGTCATGGTAGGGTTGGAATCCTTGGAGGAACAAATCATAAATGAACCATTATTATAGGGCAGTGGATGTGCTCAAGGTAGGAAGAAGGTTAACTATGGCAAATGCTACAGTGAAACCTGGTCATGACGTGTTGCTCACGTTAAGATTTGTGTGCTTGGTGAACCCTGCTCCAGTGAGGATGTTACTATTCTCCCTGGAGCTGCAGTAACCGAAGGGGTGTGGCTTAATTGTGCCCTTCACTGAATTTGAAGTTTACGCATAGCTTGTCAGTTACTGTCCATACAGCAGATTATGCAGGAGTCATGCTGCTCAGTATTTGATTGGAGAGAAGCTAGCTGGCAAAATCATGAGCTTAGTAAAGAACAGGTTAACAAACGCATCAGACTATTATGTCTGTTTAGCCTGAACAATGTATGTCATGAATTTGTACTCATGTAATCTATACATTAAGACCTCTTGCATAGAAAGACACAATCTCTTGTGTCTTTTGAGTAGCTCTAAAAACACAGGTTTCCCTGTATGATGAACAAACAGAACATCTGCATCTTATAAGTTTTGAGATTTATCTGTCCATAGCTTGCATGGTAACCTTCCAATTCCTGTTAATCCTAATCCCATTCATATCCCCCAGTGCATTAACCCAGCAGTTATGCTACTCAATAAGGACCCAAATTATCAATTTTTCCAAGTTTCTGAGATTGGGATTAACAACTCTGAGAACATAACCTTGAGACCTACTTGTACAGTATGTGTGAATATTTGCCAATCTAGTGTATCTAGACTGAAAGATTCATAATTGGTTTTGAAGCCATACTTCATCCTAACAAACATCACTTTGTTACTAGTAAAAGATACACATTTACTCCTGCTGCATTTATTTTTAACAGTGAAACTGAAACCGCTTTCTCCCTACCTCCCATTACAATATGAACCCTCCTTCTTTGATTTTAGAACAAAGCCATTAATGCGAGAGTGGAGTTTTATGAGCACTCTATCATCATTTCACAATTGTACAGTAATATGATGTGTGAGCTGTCTGAATCTGGTTCTGAATCTTTTATTTGACCATGGTATTTGTGACCAGTGTTTTGATTATGCTCTAGTATATCCTTCCTGGCAACTCTGCCCAGACCTGTTGCCCAGCATTTGGGGTCAAAGGTTGTTTTCATTTTGTGTGAAGAGAGATAATATTGTACTAAGTACATAGTTTGCTTTGTGATCAGTGCTTCAAAGGTGTTTGTTTACATACAACTATTTGTCAGCTATGTTTAAAGTGGTGATGTTTTCATAATGAAACGTGGGCATCTACACTACTTTTCACTTGCATACAAGACAGTCATAATTTTGCTGTCAAACCATGATTAATTCTGTACAGTGAAATCTGTACATTAAGACCACTCAACAAGGGAAACAACACATTTGGTGTGTGGTGGTCTTTTCATACAGGGGATTTCTGAAGCCAGTTGCAATGTATTTGATAGACACACACATCCTGATCACATATTTTCTTCTAGCTGATGTGGAAACTAACTTGTCTGTTCAAAGTCCATTTCAGAGGTCCAAATACATGTATATGTATAATAAACCCTCTTGATATCCTGAACTATTAAGAGATATAAAACCAGGCTGTTCTACATTAATTCCCCACCTATCTGAAAAATATGTGCAACATTTGCAGCAATTTTGCAGATGCATTACTGACAGCTGTGTGTATGAACGGGAATTACTCGAATAATGGGGTATTTGCTTCCTCCTTTTTCCCGCTTATATTGCAGATATTTTTATATCTCATAAACTGCATCTGCAAAATAGCCGTAAATATTGCGCCTTATGCATTGCGCTCTGGTATGTGGTTCGCTAATCGCACCGCTTGTATACATGTAGCTCAGCGGAACATGTCACTATCAGTTTGAAGAGAGTCCCAATGTCCAAAACACTGCAAAATTACAGATTTTTGGGTGTATGAAGAGTGTTTTTAGAGGCCCTTTGGAAACCTGCTTGCCGATGTGCATTGGTAGTAATAGCAGTATTATCATGATTGTGTTATGTGAACGGGGCTAAAGAGGTACAGATGGTGTAGCCCTTTCGCAGAAGTCATGAAACTCAACATGGATCAGCAATAGACCCTCATGGTAATATGAATGGAATCTATCAGCCAGCTTCACAGAACAGGAAGGATAAGGAGTATGAGTATGAATAATACTTCCTCACCACATAATGGTTCATACTTTGATTTCCATTGAAAGCTATAAAAACACACATGACACAATTATGATCATATACTAACTTGTAAAGTAGGATTTTAATTTAGAAATTTGCAGAAACGTATACCCCTAACAAAAAATATTTTCAGAGCATGATGTTGTCATTTTTACTTCTTTTTCTAATTGATTAATTATCTTTGTAGTCACAATTAAGAACAAATGTAGCATTTGGTTTAAGTGTTAGGGCATTAAGATGTATAATCAACATTTATACTTGGGAAATGATGTTGATAAATGGAGTTGAAATGATTCCAAAGGAGATTAAGGGAAAAGAATGCATGAAAGGAAAGAGGGAGTATGACAAAATGGGAAGGAGATGGACAGAGGGGTGGGGGGGGGGGGGGGGGGTAGGAATCTTTGACCAAGAAAACCGGTTAGCCTTTTGGGCACTAGATTGCCTGCCCTTGTATTGGTTTTGTGTGTAGTACTTGTGGAAATAGACATCAATGGAGTTAATATTCATGTTTTCCTGAAATTACAGCAGAATCAAAGTAAACTCTGCTTGTTATATTGCAGCATGTTGATTTTCTCCAGAACACTTCCGCAAGGTCTACCGGGTGCTCAGCTTCCCAGTCCATGAGACATTGCAGAGTTGACACAAGACAGGGAGGAGAAAGACGGAAAACGAGGGATGATGGAATTCTGTTTACTCAATGACTCCATCTGTTTACCCTCCTCCCCTCTTGTCCAAACTGTTGATCTTCTTCTCAAGATTAATTAAATTGTCTTAGGAGACTTTGTGTACTGACGGGAGATGGGGTTGTAGTGGAGGGAGATTGAGATGTAATTCTGTGGGGTATTTGGCCAAAATGATCCTTTCTGATCTTTGTGATATTCACCATCGTGCATCTGTCATCTTTGTATGAACTTTTTATGTGAGTGAAGTACATTTTTTCACCAGTGTTACTCACAAATCCCATAGAGCAGTATTGTGCCAGGCATAGGAAGGGTAAATTGTGTTTGGTAAACATTGCAAGACCATAATTGTGGCAGCCCTGCTCTGCTGTGTTCGTGGGTCCCTATTTAATTTGATTTCAGGATCACATGTTCATTATCTCAAACCGATTTGATTGTTGTCTCATAGACAAAAGGAGAACAGTCCTATCATAACCACAGGTTTTGTAATCTTGACCACTGCTGCATTTCCAAAAGTAAAGGTGTACTACAGGGGAAGAATGCAAGAATTGTGTTTGAGCAACAGAAAGACAGCAATTTTTGCTAAAAAATGCCTTTTCATATGATATCAAGTTATGTAGGAATAAGATGTAACAATTACATGCATGATCTATAAAAAGGAAACATTGCATGATATAACATGAACTTTTTGTTTAAAATCAAACTTGTTCCTTTTGATCTCCTGCTTTTCCTTCCTCCTTCTCCACCTCCTCCTCCTCCTCCCCCGTCCTTCCCCCTCTCCCTTCTCCTCATTCTCCTCTTTCCTTGTATCCTTCTCCTTCTTCTCACCATTATGAATTTGTAGACAAAATGAAGATAAGGATAAACCCCATCAAATTTTGATTCTTGGCAGCAGTATGATCGTACCAGGGAATATAATGAAAGCATGGGTGATTAAAGTGACTGTATACTTAACAAATGACTGATTAAGCCTTTGATAATGGTAACAGGAATTTCCATTGTTATTTGAGTAGAGTAGTAATTACCTACTTGGCAAATGAGCAATTGATTTTTGAGGGTCTCCATAGCACATTAGCCTTGGAATACCAATGCACGGCATAACCTCTGTATTCACAGATGGGCTTAGAAACAAGTAAATGGCAAACTATTTTGTTGAAATAAAAGCACAATTACCAGTTAGAGAGGTTGGTAGTTGATATTTTTCTGCATTTTAGTCTGTTTTTCCTGCTTTTATTTCTTATTTTTTTTCTGGGTTTCATCTCTTTAACCCAGATAAATTGCTACTCAGTCGGATTGTGTGCATTATCGGTGACAAAATGCACACTTGGCAGTAGGGCTTTTAAAAAAAGAATAGAAACTGTTCTATACAAAGGATCTGGCTGCACTTTCATTCTTCACTTGTTTTCAGACTCCCCCCTCCAATTTTTTTAAAGCATGGACTTACATGTACAGTTGTACATGTAGATAAGAGGAAAATGAAAAAGTGACTATTGGTTAATCTTGAATGAGTACTTTACATTTTTTTCTAGTTTGGACTTGAAGTTTGGATCTATCAGCCTGGCTAGAATGTCCAGAGATACATGGATGACACTGATACATTACAGAACTGATTTCAACTCTACATGTTTTATACTGTACAAATCAATTTGTGATGAGTGGCTAAAATTTATACAGTAGGATATGAGTTTTTATATTCCACATGTATGTTGCTATATGATTGGTCAAGAGTTGATCATGTGATAAGCATAGTTTTGCCCATCTGATCACCTGAGAAGAAAAGTTCGTTACACTCTAGGTGATAGTACCTTTTGGTTTCGCTGATCTCTTCATTCCTCACAGTCCTAACGCATGATCAATTTTTTGAGTATGCGTGAAATAAAAGTGCGTTACACTCAGACTATCAATTGACTAACAGTAGCTCCTACTAACGCGTCCTAACGCCTGTCCCATAACGCATGTCTTAACGTGTGTTCCCCATGGCAGCGGCTCAGGGTTAGGTACAGAAGCAAACATTACTTTTGTACGTCAAATTGTAATTTTTGGTATAGATAGTTGGTTTCAGATGTGGAATATAAAGCAAATAATCAACGTTTGGTTTCAGGCAATGGGACGAACTATCACTTCCTTGCCAATCTGAATGTATACGCTATCTTTCCTCAGCTGGGCTTCGGAAAGGTAGCTACATCCAGATCGCCTCGAAAGTGATAGTTCGTCCCATCACCCTCACCAACGTTGATTATTTGCTTACTATTGATCAATGTCATTTGCCTGGTGGAGGATGGATTACAAATCTGTATTGATCAGTGAGGAATATGTTCTAGATTGTAAATGTTAAAGTATAGATATTATGCTAGATGAATCAGAATTTTTTTTCTATATTCATTTTTTAACATTTGCTTGCATTGTGTCATTATATCTTGACTCAATGAGAACTTTTTTAAGATAAAAGATATAAGAGCCATGGAAAACTATTGGACAGGAACTATTCAACCCATTTATCCTAATATTTCATCGCTGTTACCTTCATGGACATAAACATGTTTTTTCATTGATGATGTGTGGTAACACACCCACTGCCAGTGTGAACACAGAACTTGCGGTTCCGAAGATGGAAAAATATTGCAGCGACGATGCTAAGAATTTTTCCCAAGTATCTCTTGACCCGTTTCAGTCCGTTGTTGGCGGCCTCGTGGTCTGATGAGTGCCGAGATAAAAACGATGAAAAATGGAGGAATGGTTTCATTTTGAGGGTCGTTGTTGACTGGGGTGTTTATTTTCTTGTTTTAGATGGATGGCTGTCTAGAAGGAAGAATGAGGTGGGGGTGAAACAGGGAGGGGAGGATGAGATTGTAACAAGTAAGAAAGCGGGCTCATTTAAGAAATCGACCACAAAGCAATTGTGGCTATAGCTTTGTGTTGTCCAATCCATGTTTGTCATTTATCATTGATTGATTGACAGCACATCCAGCTGAACTCTTGATGTGCTGTGTGCACATTCTATCATCAGTAATGTATGGACATGTACACAACTCATGTAGAGTAGCTCTTTATCTGGTACAGGTAGGGCTAAAGGACAGGACTTGTTAATGACCACAGGAACCCTACTCATTGCAGAACTAATCGGAGGTCTTCACACATGATGGTCCAGTTTTATTTCAACGACATACACTACAGCTCAAGGAATTGGCATAGGGAAAGGGAAAGGGAAGAAAGGGAAGGAGTTGCAGTTTTAAACCGCGGTATATTTTGTCCAGTTCAGCATGAAACACAATGTTTTAGCCTAAAAAATGCTGAACTGAACAAAATATACCATGGTATAAAACTGCAGCTCCTTCCCTTTCTTCCCTTTCCCTTTCCCTATGCCAATTCCTTTGAGCTGTACATGTAGTGTAACTCTTGACACGCCATTGATGTATTTGCACAATGAATACATACAAAACCCAGATAGAGCAGCAGTCAATTTAGTAGATGCGGGGTTGATCATTTTGAAATCATTCCTTCCCTCGATCCTGAATTCAAAGAAAATTGGGACCTGTGATTATGGCAGGATGGCTCTGCCACGACGACGGGTCCGGTTATGGTTCCTTCAATCATGACTATCCATTCCTTTTAATGTCTTTTGGGTAAGGACATACAAGTATATAGCATTTCAACTTGACATGAGCTTGCACAGGATTTGTCATGGTAATTTCTCCATGTGTCACTGTGCTATAGCTCTTGCAGTGAGGACTTGAGCTTCTCACATTTTAAAGAGCTGCTGTCGAGATGTGTTTTCTCTTGGCCCTGCACAGTGTAACTGCATTCTTTCAACTCCCACTCAGTGTATCTATGACATGGACATAGACAGAGGAGTGGAGGGAGAGTGGGGTGGCGTAGGGGAATGATAGAGAGAGCAGGACTAGAAATATGGCGAGGCGAGGGGGGGGGAGGGTAGAGAAATAGAGAGAGAGAGAGAGAGAGAGAGAGAGAGAGAGAGAGAGGGAGAGGGGGAGGAATGTAAAAATGTAAAGGAAGAAGGGAATGGGATAGCAGGTTAAGGATAATGGGGGGGGGGGGGTGGGTGGGGTGGGGAGGGGGAAGGGGGTGGGGTTGGGTTGGGGTAGGCTGGGTTGGAGTGGGGGGGGGGGGTGGGTGGGTAGAGATGGGGTGGATGTAGGTAGGAGGAGGGGGAAGGGGATAGGAGGGCAAGGGAGAGGGCAGGGAAAGTTGAATAAAGGGGGGGGGGGGGAGTAATCAAAGGATTTGGAGGGCAGTGTACAGGAAGAAGAATACAATATGAATAATTAGGGGGATGTAAGGAATTGGAGGAGGAAGGAAAAGGGAATGGAAGCTAGATATAATATAAGGGCTTAGAAATAATATGTAAACTTACTTGAACAGAATGGAGCCTAAGCATCTTACATCCTACCTTTGAAAATATGAACATGCAGTGCAGTATCTTACAGCATGTACATGTGCATTGTAAGGCCCTGCCTAACAATTTTTTTCTTCGTGCGGTACATTATCTTACAGCTCTGCTGAAAGAATAAACATAGAACAAGCACATGCTTGTCATAAGCATATAACCTAGATTGAAGATCATTGCTGTCAGAACATCTGTTTTAGTCATTTGCTTGACATCAATTGAAAAAAATAATGCATTCTGCATCTGTACTATGCATGTGCAAATGTGTAATGCTGTTAATCCTATTAGATGTGTAATAAAAGGCTCCCATTACTGGCTGAGCGCATAGAAATTCAATATCTGGTAATTAATATTTGTATTTGGACAACATGTGCCTCTTAAAGGGCAGTGCAACATTTTTATATTTTTTTTTTAACACCTCAAAATCCTCAAAGTACATGTGTGACATTTCTGTAACTGTTTACAATCTGTTCATTTTATTTATTTTTACTTTTATTGAATTAAACTTAAAAACAGGTTTGCACTTGCTTTCAACAAACACCAATTCCTCTCATTCAAACTTCAGATGTAGGCAGCTTGCTGTGTTTTGGATTGGTTGAATACATTGCTTGCAGAAGTCGCAAGTAAGCATTTGCACTTGCTCCCTAGCAAAGCACTTGCTTCAAACTATCTAATGTTTTAACTTGGTCAGAATGATAATATATGGCACATCATTTGATAATATTTAGGTCAGATACTGTACGTCAAAGACCAGAGTCAGCCTTAACATTGCACATTATTATTATATACTATATTTTTGACCAAACTCCAAGTCACTCCAGTGAAAGTATTCTGGCCAAGATATGTGAAATAAATGTTGGTTTATATAAGCAACTATAGACTGCTCTGACAAGAAGGAAATGGTTGCGCTACATTGATCCATAGAGATGTCTGAACCATATCATGAACCATTCAGCTCACGCTATCTAAATATGCTTTGAGATCAACTTATGTCTACATGTAGTTTTATACATATTTAGTCAATATTTGTATATTTTTTTTCTTAGCTTATAATAATTATATGCCACCCAGCCCATACAATATAGATTGTTAGGATATTAAAGTGCACAATCATGTACTGTATAGCCAATTTAAACATGTTCAGGACTGAATGAAATCAACATAATGAAATTTTGATTGGATTCTCCTTATGAAGTATCCAGCCGCTTTCCCCCTTACTGTCTTTCTATAATTTATTGTGCTTGCTATGTGTAGTTACTATATGAGGAAAATGTCGAAAAAAAAGCAGTTAATGTACTAACCATAATGGCCTACTCGCCCTCCTCTCGCCCTCCTCTTGCCCTCCTCTCGCCCTCCTCTCCCCTCCTCACCCCCTCCTCTTGCCCTCCTCTTGCCCTCCTCTCCCCCTCCTCTCGCCCTCCTCTCGCCCTCCTCTCCCCCTCCTCTCCCCCTCCTCTCCCCCTCCTCTCCCCCTCCTCTCCCCCTCCTCTCCCCCTCCCCTCCCCCTCCTCTCGCCCTCCTCTCGCCCTCCTCTCGCCCTCCTCTCGCCCTCCTCTCCCCTCCTCACCCCCTCCTCTTGCCCTCCTCTCCCCCTCCTCTCTCCCTCCTCTCCCCCTCCTCTCGCCCTCCTCTCGCCCTCCTCTCCCCCTCCCCTCCCCTCCTCTCCCCCTCCTCTCCCCCTCCCCTCCCCCTCCTCTCGCCCTCCTCTCGCCCTCCTCTCCCCCTCCTCTCGCCCTCCCCTCCCCTCCTCTCGCCCTCCCCTCCCCTCCTCTCGCCCTCCTCTCCCCCTCCTCTCCCCCTCCTCTCGCCCTCCCCTCCCCTCCTCTCGCCCTCCCCTCCCCTCCTCTCGCCCTCCTCTCGCCCTCCTCTCGCCCTCCTCTCGCCCTCCCCTCCCCTCCTCTCCCCCTCCTCTCCCCCTCCTCTCCCCCTCCCCTCCCCTCCTCTCCCCCTCCTCTCCCCCTCCTCTCCCCCTCCCCTCCCCTCCCCTCCTCTCGCCCTCCTCTCGCCCTCCTCCCTCCCTTCTCCCTCCCTCCCCTCCCCTCCTCTCCCCCTCCTCTCCCCCTCCTCCCCCCTCCTCTCCCCATCCTCTTCCCTCACTCCCTCTCCCTCTTCTCTTTCTCCACCCCTTCACCTCCCCATTCACTCCTCCCCTCTTCTCCACTCCCCTCCTCTCCTTCTCCCCTCCACCCCTTCTCCCCTCCCCCCTCCCCCTCTTTTCCCCTCCCCTTCTCAACCACTCCCTACTACCCCAGCTACAAAGGGGGATGCACAAAGCTGTGCGCTGCAAGCCTAGTCCATCTCCGGGGTGAACATGTTTGGCCACACAATCTCACCAACCATTTTTCTTCTCATGTCCAGGCCCTATTTTAAAGCTCTCCTCCTCTTTGCAAATGTCACATCCCCTGCCTTGAAACAGATGTAAAATGTAAAAGACTGGTGACGTCAAAGCACATGTCGCCATTTACGATATGCCTATGCATAAAGCGGATCATCACAGCAGCAATGAATAAACATTGGTTCTATTTTGTCTGATAACGGACAAAATCCATCAAATACCTTCAAACAACAGACTGGCACTGCCACCATTTACATTGTGTGTGTGTGTGTGTGTGTGTGTGTGTGTGTGTGTGTGTATGTGTGAAGTGTACTTCTTTTGTTAGTTTTCTGTGGCCTCTCACTCATTTCTATTTGGTTTGCGGATGCTCTCTCATTTGACGTCAGAGGAATATTTTTTTTTTAATAATCTCAAATAATTTTTCTTTCATCAACATGTGGATATTTGTTCCATTCATTCTATTAATATCCTTTATTAATCATTTTCAACTGACTGCGTGGCACAGGCAAGCATTCATTTGTGTGTATTTTATTGCTTGTTTTTATTTGTATTATTTTCAATGGAGAGGGTAACAATGATATTAATTTAATGCTTTATTGCTGATGTATTTCAAAGACACAAAGAGTAGTATAAGAATATTATATTTGATAGGTAAAGGGTGTGAGAAAGGGAGAGAGTTAGAAATATATAGAAATACATTTTTAAAATAGGAGGTACAGATAGCACTACTGTATGTGGATAGATAGATAGAGGGGTACATGTAGGGGTGAAGCAGGAGATTGATTTCTGTTGTTCTTTCTGGTTGGTAGCCTCTATGTTTGGATTTACAACGTTCATACCTGTACAAATTTTGTTTTGTACACAGGGCCCCAAAATAACAACACAGGCATATATTGCAACCCTGTACAGAGAATACTGAATAAATAGATACAAAGTAAATAGAACTTTGAATATTTAAAGAGAAAGATAGGGAGACAAGGACAGAGATGGATATAAAGGCAGTGATAGGGAGAGGGGAAGGGATATCAATACAGAGAAAGAAATATAGATAGATAGAGACATGTCAACAGAGAGAGAGAGAGGGAGAGAGAGAGAGAGAGAGAGAGAGAGAGGGAGGGAGGGGGGGGGGGGGGTAGATGGATATAAAGTAAGTAGTAAGTGATAGGGGAAGGGGGAGTGAGCAGAGAAAGAAAGATAGAGAGAGAGAGAGAGAGAGAGAGAGTGAGTGAGCGTGAGAGATGGGGCAGGGGCAAGTATGTGTGTGTGTGTGTGTGTGTGTGTGTGTGTGTGTGTGTGTGTGTGTGTGTGTGGGGAAGGGGGGGTGAGGGGAAGGGGGAAGGGGGATAGAGGGAGAATAGTTAGGCAGAAAGAGTGAACTGTACACCATTCTTTCACATCCAGACTCAACCAACTGAAATACAGTAGTACTATAAACAGGACATCTGCATACAGCGTACATGTACACGTCCAGTGCATGTATTTCCATATCCACAAAATGTAAACAAACCTTCAAATCGCAGCCACAACAGATCTTCATGCACCAGTGGATATTGCCTCATAAGTAGAAGCTGTCCAAACTTCTTAGTGTTCATTACACCCAAGGCTAGACCTTGAAATCGGAGAGTGGACAGTGCATTTGCCATAGAGGGACGACGGGACAAAATCAATAACGTAACCTTTAAAATGTGAACAGATGATCGGTAATATGCCGCCCAGAGCTGCGGACCAGGCCCAGCCGAGTGAATGAAGTGAATGAAATCTGTCGAGGGAGAAATTGAGCACACGGTACAAGTACTCTCAGGGTCACCATATTATTATTATTATTTTTTATCTCTAGTACACGAGTGAGTTCTATGTACGTGTGAGCTTGATATTGTACCCTACTCTAAATGTACAGAGTGTCCCATTGATAACAAGTGTGAGATTAGAGGCTCAACTTTTGTGTGTACGCAACACCAATTCTCATTTTTGATAATGATAATGATCAAGAATGCATCCATGGCATATGAGAAGTTTTGATACTTTGCTTCAGTATCACAATCTTAGCTGCAACCTTGCATTACTTGAGCAAGCTTGCGTCAAGCTAGCGGAAGTATGAATGATTTCCTACAAGCTTGTGTCAAGCTAGCGGCAGTATGAAAGATTTCCTGCAAGCTTGCCACAAGCTTGTAAAGAGTATGCTTCCACCTTGTGGTATGGCAATGCCCGACACTTGCAGTTTTTTTCACTGGCCCTTTCGGGCCAGTAGAATTCTACTCTGTTTGAATTTTATTGGCCTGAACCAAAAATGTACTGACCTGAAAAAAATGGTGGAAAACAATATTTTTACTTAACTTCTACGCGCTTTTACGCTCTCAAAACTTGCATAATGAATCAAAGTATACTTTTCTTCTACTGACCCTTTCGGGCCAGTAGAATTCTACTCTGTTTGAATTTTATTGGCCTGAACCAAAAATGTACTGACCTGAAAAAAATGGTGGAAAACAATATTTTTACTTAACTTCTACGCGCTTTTACGCTCTCAAAACTTGCATAATGAATCAAAGTATACTTTTCTTCTTTAAGTAACCTCTTTAGAGCAGTCAAAAAAAGTTGCTTACCTTTTTGTGTGTATTAGCACAATAATTTTAGTGGCCTGATCAGGCCAGAAATATCAATTTGTCATTCTTACGGGCCAGTGCGAGTGTCAAGCCCTACCTGGGTATGGTTGTGATTAGCTTGCACAAATTTGCAGTAACAAGCTAGATAAGGTTGCGGCAACCTTGCAGCAAGCTTAGATTTTCATGTTAAAGTGAAGGGAGATGCCTCCAGATCCTCAAATGGAAGAAATGATAAATGACATCTACCATGTCTGCATAATCCTTTGATTTTCTTGTCCTGTCCCATTTCTGGAATTAACCATGAATGCATACCTCAGTCAGATATGTGGGCTGTCACCCGTCATAAGCAGCTTAGCGTCATATTAATAAGGAGAGTCTCATCTCGGTAATAATGATGATGGGATTTGTGATGTAATCCATGCTGGATGAAGGAAAAATCCCGGCCGTGACTGGGAGAGCTCAAGCGCAACTTAGCGCTTGATCAGATACAATTTGGCGGCAGATTGCTCAGTTTGTGAGGGGAAAAGAGATGGGGGGGGGGGGGGGGAGGGGGGGGGAGACATATAGAGAAAGAGCTCTAGAGAAAGATAGAGGAAGACAGAGACAGACAAATGGGCAGATAGAGTGAGAGAAAGAAAAAGAAAGGATAGAGCAAAAGGTAATTATTTATCCCTTCAATGTGCTACCATTGCGAAATTAGACTGGAGTACTGTACACGTACTTAATCATGATTAATTGAAACTAGGTTAATGGGATATTGCTTACACAGTGGAACAATGTAATTTTGCCATTTCAAGAATTGATTTTTCAATTGGAACTGAGAAATGGTGATGTTTTGATTAGTATCAAGGAATTGTGGTTAAAGATGTATTTATGCAAAGACCAAATCTGTTTATTTGAATAGATTTGTTTTGTTGAATATTTCAATACATGAATACTGACTACTTTGAGGGCTATGGTTAAAATTGCAGTCACAAGGTGTTCTCAAACCATGAATGATGTAAGACACAGCTAAGACTAATAGTACTATATATGTTTGAGAGGGACGCAGTGTGCCTACAGTATCTAGGGACCAGCAGTTTCTTGTCAGTTGTACGAATTAGAATTTACCATGCAAGCACTATAGATATTTTGACCACACAAGCTGTCACCACTAATTTATGTAAGAAAAAGTACCATCCATAGACCAGTATGTAGAACTTATCATATGCTGTAGACCAGTCTATATTACTTATAAAAGTACTATAGACCAGTCTATAGCAAAGTAGACTATGCAATGGTGGATGGTGTGACTATCAACTGATCAGTTAACATGATTCTTTAAACTGAGGTATACTTGTGTGTTTGTCTCATAGACTTACATAATTTTGCTTTCCACTGTCTTAATAATCTCACAGATCTATAGGTATGTGCATTTTAGGCCTATTTGTGTTAATGATTTGTCAGGTATTTTCCTACATGTCTAGCAACCTGGATATCTAATTAATCAATAAAAGGAGTACTATGAGGGGAATGGTTGTGATTCTAATAGGCCCAAGGTATTATGAAACATGATACTGGTCATGTGTCGTCCTCTTGTACACTGTTGGCCTAGTCCCACATGTACAGTATTGAGATCAACCTTCTACCTGATTACAATTTATTGCTCTCAGGCACTTTGTATGCATGGAGCGGACTGCGTTTGACTGCAGGCAGGCCAGGAAGTTGATTGCAGGCTTTACTGTAAACAAGTATTATTCTTTCTTGTTTGTCGTTTTTAAAATGAACCAAATGTTTACAAACAATATTAAAATGCCATGGTATGTGTGCTGTATTTGAAACCATTGTTGTGTGAATGGACTATTTCCCTAAGCATGCAAGTGTTCCATATGATATGGTCTTCTCTACCAGCTCTACATGACATTTGATCTGATGTTATGCTGCATGCTGCATGCACCTGCCTGTATGAGCGTATATCAGTTTACATGAGAACAGACGGCTGTTCACATCTACATGTAGCTTTGGAATAGCCTGGCCTCCAGGCTGTTTGGTATTTATCAAACCAAACTGTTTGATAAAGAGGTCTGGCTGCAGTAGACTACTCTTTCTGGACTGAAGAGGTAAATGATGCAGTGACTAATCCCATGAGTACTCCACTCCAGTTTGAATTAGAAATAGCCACCCCCTGGAAGCAAGGCTACTGTGTGTCTACATTGTACACATAGGTCCGAATTGACAAAGGAGTTTTAAATTTAGACGAAGGTTTAAGCAAATTTCAAGGTGTATGAGCAAAAACATTTGCTCGACTTAATGGGTACACTTAAAAAAATCCATGGTTTAATCAAATTAATTTAGCTAAACCGTGGTCTAAATCATAGTAACTAGCAATGCAAAATGAAGGCGATCATAATTGGTCCTTTTTGAAGTGTAGGATTAGAATCACGATTAGTGCTAGGAGCCCAGGGTCTACATGTTGGTTGGGTTGCAGGCACATACCCATGTCCATCTCACTGTGTAAGCAGAGTCTGAAACCTGAGACTACAATAGGCCATGTACTGTAGCTGGGCTGAACAAGGAGCCAAAATTAAAGGGATAGTTCACCCTGAAATTTTGTTGGTTTCAATAAAAGCAGAAACGTGAAAGAAACATATGAAGGATTGACAAAAACTTGTCAATGGAGAAGAAAGTTATGATTTTTTTAAATTTCAATTTTGTTATGTCCAGTGTGAGGTACTCTCTGATATGTTGTGTATGTAATTACACAAATTTATGTCTTTCTGTTTTTGACAACGGAATGATTTTCAGGTTCAAAATGACGAGTTCTGTGCGTTTTGAATGTTTCTATGCTACATGTATACCGGGATGTGGTGTGCAGCAAAACCGGAAGTACAATGTACATGTTGCAAAAGCAATTGATCAGATATTGGTACTGCAAAGGGATATCACTTGATATTGGCTACATGTGATAGGGAGAATTGGCGCACAAAGAATTTAAACACAAACTGACTTACATGTATATGTGCGTTTTGAGCTTGCAATTTCTAAAAGAAAGCATCACCATTACTGTACATGCTGGTTACATAAAAATGGAACTTGTTCTCCAACAACTGCAGAGTATGTAAGCCTGCGTTTATAAGATTTTGCATACCAAGAATCAGAGGCGTAATAAAAACTCACAGGCGAGTTTGGAATATTAGCACTTACCATTCTCATTGGGCTTAAAAAATCGAAAAGTTAGGGTTAAAGTTGCCTAGCAACCGTACCAAAAGCCTAATGGTCCTATTGTCCCTGTCCCCCAACTTTGCTATTTTTTAAGCCCAATAAGAATGGCACTATTATCAACAGTTAGTGACCTCAGATAGGATATTAATTGGAGGTCCTATAAAAGAGCCAATCTCTGCATATAAAAATACCCTGCTTCACTTCTTGATTAAGAGCAGGGTGACACCTGGTGGAATGGACAGAACTTATATGGGGAGAAGGGTGACAAGTGCAGACCCCTCCTTGTTGAACCTAGAATGCTATATAGACTACAAATGGTCTCAAACAGGCATTAAGAGTGGCAGACAAAATGTTGGTACATGAACTTAGTAACCATCAATTCTTTTTTTGGCACTAATGGAAACTAATTAAGGTCAGTGCTGTGTGCCGGTGGAAATAAATGTTTTTAGGATATGTATCCAACATCCGTTCATTCTTATTGATTACTCATATCCCTTTTGTCAAATATCTGTTTGACAGATTGCTGAACCTCTGATGAATCACCAATAAACGTTCGATAAAGAAATTCATACAATTTAGTCATGAAACACCAATCAAACTTTTGACCAAGTATAACTTTCATCTTTCATTGTACCTATTTTTTTTGTCTCTTTTTGTAACATGTTTAAATTGTACTTTTGATGTATTGAATAATGAATATACTGGTGTTTCTTTTCATTTCTTTGTTTTTTGTGTGAACTGAATAATATATGTTTTGATTTTAGTATTTGTGCATGACTTTATGTGAATAAAGAAAAAATTGAATTGAATAAAATTAAAAAGTCATACCTCCACTTCCATTTCCTGAAAAAGTGAAAAGTTAACCTTGTTTCCATTTGATTCCCCCAATTTCATAGCGACAATAGGCCCCCTGTACATTAGCATTCTTTATTTACCAATTGCATGGTCATCTGCCTGAGAAAAACAAAATGTGTCCATTTGTCTTCTAATATTACAAATAAACAAAAATGATACTTTGGAAAACAGATTTGATACATTTACCATACTGTGCTACTTATCAGTTCCAAATTCTGAGAGCGAGCTTCTGCTAGTAATTCTTGCTGCACAAACCTGGCGATGTATGAGATGAAATCTTGTGTACATACACTACAGCTCAAAGGAATTGGCATAGGGAAAGTGAAAGGGAAGAAATGGAAGAAATGGAAGGGGCCTCAGTTTTAAACCGCGGTATATTTTGTCCAGTTAGGCATGCTTTTTAGGCTAAAGCATCGTGTTTCATGCTGAACTGGACAAAATATACTGCGGTTTAAAACTGAGGCTCCTTCCCTTCCTTTCCTTTCTCTTTCCCTGTGCCAATCCCTTTGAGCTTTAGTGTACAGTGTATGTAAAACCAATGCAAAATACCTCCGAATGGACTGGAACTGTTCAAATGTCAAGGCTGGAATTACCAGTCGAAGTGAGTTTTTGTTCACGTTAAATCCTCATTTCAAATGTAAAGCTGGAATGCAAAGCCATGGACTAAGATTTGATAACCCATTGTGTGCCAGACTTTTGCTTTTATAAATGGAAACCTATGTGTTTTACTTGGCTAAAAGTGTTTTGATGACACTCAATGAGTTAACACCAACTGTAGAGCAACACTTGCAAATTTATAGAGCCAATGATTATTCGGACGTACAAATAAAAATTCAAGGATTATTGAAGATGTCGGAAATGGATAATGTTGGTGTGAAAGTTCTTAGTTGTAAAGCCTTGAATGGACTTGTAGTCCATGATTACATGTCAACTTCATGACAAAGCTGGTTTGGGGCTTTATCTTTTAATGTCAATAATTAGAACTGATAAATGGTCACGTGAAATAGCATAAATGTCTTCACAAAATTAATCAAATTTTGTCATTTAGCGATAATACCATCATAAAGAGGGGACATGTGATTATTAATTCTCCAATTTGGCAGCACGCTGAAAAGGTTGAATTTACCCTTTTGCTCCTCAAAGTGGCACAATTATCTTAAATTGTATGTTTTTGATGTTATGATAATTCATAATAGAACGTTACATGTATTTCATAACATAAATGAAAAATGAATTTTTATTTTTTCATTTTTTTTTGCAAATAAAATGTTAGGCATATACCCAGTAGTAAGGATAGTGTGCTCCATCCTGGAAATTAATGAAAAAATGAAAAACAACTCAGAAAAAAATCTTGGAACCAGACTGGATTTGAACCTGCAATCTACTGCTTACCAGGCAGCGACTTAACCGTGCAAGCTATTTCTAAAATATTATTGTTGCCAATAGAAAATACCTGTGAATGTCATAACTTGTTAAGAAGCCGTTAGGGAGAAAGTTGTAAATACATTATGAAAACGGCTGAATAAATTGAAAATATATTTGTCCCATTATATTTTACTGTACTATGATGTGGTATATTCCAAACGGCTTAAATTCCTTCCAACATATACAGGACAGTACATATATTGTGTATGTACAGTATAAACATGCTACTGCATTCAGTCCTGTCCTCGTTAAAAAAAAAGTGCTGAATAATTATGCGTTGAAGAAAGAAGGAAAAGGAAAGAGGGCTGGTTGCTTCAGATGGGGAAAGATGGAGCAAGACCTGGTTTTATTGTTTCAAGAAGTGAGAGTAGAGGCTTTATTAGGGCTGGTTAGGGCAACACAAACAAACATCTGCCCTGCCTAGGGCATGTAACCAAGAGAGAGAGTTTCAGCTTTACAGGGCAACGTTGCCCTACTCGACGCCAATTTTGATGCTAGGGCTACATGTGCATTGTAGTTTAATGGTGCAAGGTAGTGATAGCTAGCGCTAGCTAGTGAAGACAGTGAAGAATAAGGCAGAAAGGCAATGAGAGGGAATGAAAAGGGTGGGGAGGGGGAAGGGGAAGGGGGAGGGGGAGATGGAGAGGGAGAGGGAGGAAGAGAAGTAGAGAGAAGGATAGATGGAGGGAGAGATAGAGAGACAAAGGCAGGGAGTAATGGAAATAGAGTGTGAGAGAGAGGGAGAGCATAAGAGAGAGAGAGAGAGAGAGAGAGAGTGATAAAGGGAGAGAAAATGAGAGAGAAATATAGAGGAAGATAGAAACATGAGGGAGAGGAAGGAAGGACAGAGAAATAGAGGCAGGAAGTGAGAAAGAAAGAGAACGTATGGGAACAGGGATAGACAGAGGGAGAATGTGAGAGTAACATGGAGAAGGAGAAAGAAAGAGAGAGAGAGAGAGAGAGAGAGAGAGAGAGAGAGAGAGAGAAAGAGAAGATGGGCCAGTGTAGGGATAAGGGTATTGAAGGGGAGTGTGGTTGCGGGGGGGGGGGGGGGGGGGGTTATCGTAGACATGTGTGACAGTGATGCTTGCATCTTGCATCTGCACATGCATCATCTACACCTGTCAATTATTAGTATAAAGTAAAACAAAGCAAAGACTGGAAGGACAGAAAAGTACATTCCAGATCACTCCTACGATGCTTACATGTCTTCACACCTTCTATGCGAGCACATGTTTTTCTTATTTCGTACAAGTGCTAAATCATGGAAACACATCCCTTTTTTAGGCCAGCTGAGGACATATTAAGCAAAAGGAAGATTAAAAAAAAAAATTAATACAATAGAAAAAAATGACAACAAGAGAAACGAGACATTGTGAGTGTGCACCAACCCCCTGCCATTCAAATTGAACATACAGGTAAAAAAAAAATGCGAGCGCGGGGCAGTTTTAATCTACTAATTGCTCCACTGGATACACCCCCACAGTCACAATTGCCCCCACAAACGAGCGTCCTGTGGAAAAAGTGCGATTACTTGTTGCCTGTTTTCTTAAGGTTCGCAGGGAGCTCATGCAAGACATACCCATGTTGACATGGGGGGGGGGGGGGGGGTGGCCTACAGATTAGAAGGGTCAACAAACTTTATCCTAGTAGGTTGCCATCTGAATAAGATAGCGCAAGAGGCTAACATTTACTGAAGTGTTTTGATCATGGCGTACAGACAGTATCAGCTACATGCACATGTACATGGATGATCCCATTAGATGAATTGTCCCGTGGCTTACCAAAGAACTCAGAACTCAAAACAGCACATATTTTTGCTTGTAATACTTTTTTTGGTAAAATTGCCAGACACTTAGAAAATTACATTTTGCCTCTCCCACCTCCCCTTGCCCCTGTGATTATTCCATCGCACTTGTATTTTCGCAGGGTTCCCCTCTCAACACGAAACTTGAAATCACTTAACACGTCCGCCCCAAATTTCCCCTGTGTATTCGACCCACCGCCACGCTACGTCGGGCAATTCTCTGCGCTTAGCGGCGTCTTCGGTATTTTATTGACATGTCTGTAATACCTAGCACAGAGCTATGTAGTGATTAGTTCTGCCTGCTTCAGTTTCTGGGAGATTTTTGATCCGTTTTTGTGTTGTATGACATGTTGTTTCACATTGTGGTACCAGATGTAGTCTGCCTCTTCCTGGACTAACACTTTCTCTGCCAGACCAAATAGGTTTGTATTTTAGCCCAAAATAGCAAATCAGCCAGCAATTTGTGTCTTCATGAGCTTGGTCTGGCTAAATAGCTGAGAAACCTTGCCCCACCAAAAAAAAAAAAATGGATGAGACTGCAAAAAAGCTATTTCCTTCTTCATCAGCCGGATCTGGCGAAATAGCTAGCTGTTTGGTTGAGAAAGCTTCCTATCAAATCTTGGGTTAGATGGCCAAAAAAAGCCAGCTAATTTGCAACATTGTGAGATGTTTAGACAAATCGAGGACTTTCTTCATCACCTCAAAACCTAGCCAGAGTCTGCACGCTTGCTCTATGCAACAGCACGCAGCGAGAATGGTGCTGAATTATGTAACAGCAACAATTGACAGCTTATCAGCCCTAACATGGGTGGAGAAATGAGTCTGCTATTCGCTTGTTTCAGGCTGGTGAAGATGCAATTTCAACTTCAGGCTAATTTCCGGGATCAGAAAATGACTAGCTATTATACAAGTGCGTCAATGGCACCTAAAGAATGGATACATATGAATGTCTTGATGACAAGATAATGACTTCATTATGAGCTCGTTCGCAAGTCATCAAGAACTGATCACATGCTCGATGGAGAGAGAGCGAAGTCTCGTTTGATTGGAGGGATTATTCTCCTAATGGCTGTCACCAGCCGCGCGGTGAAGCACCCCAATTTGAATTTGCAACAGACTTCTAAGGCAATCCCAAAACATAGTGACTGATAGTCGAAATATTTGCATTCATGTCTTGTCGATT
>OZ022597.1:5340256-5377756 GCA_963669155.1 Arbacia lixula
AAACGATTGATTTTGTAGGGACATCGCCTGCAGATATTGCATTGACCCATCCATCATGCTTGTACATAGCGATGGTGAGTCTTCACTTTGCTACTGCAAATCATTAACCCATAGTGTGCTGGACGTGCTCTATGGGGTTTGTGTGTATTAGTGCACATATTCACACGTAACATGCAGAGAGTTAACCCTTCATGTGCGTTATACAAAAAACCAGACAAAATGGCACCCTCTCTGATTTGTGTGTATTACTAGTGAATAAATTCACATGTGTTAAAAGGATAATGGGCATCATCCTGTGCAATAGTAAAATAGCAGTGTTTTCCCCAAAGCCGTTCAACCTGTTGGTCATTGTTTGGTTTTCAGGCCTCATGGACCCCGGTCCAGTTAGGATGTCAACATTTGCTGTACATGTAGAACCGCAATTACTAAAGGGGTGTGGCTTAATCACACCCTATAGGGAATTTGAAGTTTATTCATAGTGTTTCGTCTGTCGTCCGTACAGCAGATAATGCAGGAGTCATGCAGCTCAGTATCTGAGTAGAAAAAAGGCAGGTTGTGAATACAAGGGCTCATTGATCATAAACCCTACCAAGTCAACACATTCAAAGGCCAACTTCCTTAGATTGACACTGCACACTAGTGCGCTATTTCTGATTCTGGAAATTAGCACAATATTGACAAATATTGTGCTAATTGGCTTATCGATTTAGTGTTCACATGCTCCTTGTTCCAGAAATCTTCCTGTAGAATTACACTATTTGATTGGTTGCTGCAGGTTGATAGAGTTGCGCTTTTTAAAGTTTGTTGTGAGATGTGCTATGTTTTATGCAACATGTATGTCTATGTTCTAAGATTTGTGCTACGTTTGTGAATATGTCTCATCTGGGTATTTTGCACCTTCTGTTTTAATGCAGACTGGCCTACATGTATCATGATTTTGCCAGATGACCTTTCCATGTAATAAAAAAACCAAGGAAATTACTAGAAGTGCAAACATTTTGCGTGTTTATTTCATTAGTTCTGTATACTTTCTATGATACTCAATCATTTTGGCAAATTTGCTCAAGATAATTTTCAGAAGTTGATATGAAGCTTGTATGTTGCCCCATCAGATGTGGAACATTTATTGAATATGCGATATAGAGTGAATTGATTGGGGAACAGAAAAGAGGGCAAAAGAGAGAGAGAGAGGTATGGAGAGAGAAGCGGAGAGAGAGAGAGAGAGAGAGAGAGAGAGAGAGAGCTAGAGAGACAGAAACAGACGTAGACAGAGAAAGAAAGAGAGGGACAGAGAGACAGATACATGTATACACAAACATACACACACACACATAGACAGATATGCAGAGAGAGAGAGAGAGTGTGGGAAAAGAGAATGAAAGAGGGAAGAGTGAGAGAGAAAAGGAGACAGGAAAGGAGAGCCGAAGAAGGAAGGAATGTGATGAAGAAAGAGGGAGCAGGAGAAGAGAAGCGCTCTTGAAAGCAATATCAAATATGATCACTTCAAGCCAAAGGCAAGACAGAGAGGAGAGGGGAAAAGAGTGCAGAAGATGGAAGGAATGTGATGAAAAAGGGGAATGGAAAGGAAAAAAAACGCTTTTGAGAGCAACATCAATAAGATAAAACAAAAACAAAAAATAATGAATTGAGATAGAAGAGAGAGAGGAGAGGTAAAAGGAGAGTGAGAGAGAGAAGAAACATAACAAATTAGAGGTTAGAGAGGAAAAGACGCTCTTGAGAGCAACATCAGAAACATAAGATAAATACAGAAACTAATGAATTTAGAGGGAAGACAGAGAGAGAGAGAGAGAGAGAGAGAAGGAGAGCAGAAGAAGGAAGGACATGGCAAAGAAAGATGGCAGAGAGAGAGAGATGCTATTGAGAGTAACATCATTGACATAAGTTCCATTAAATCAGTTCAAGCCCAAAGTACACACGGCCTTCTCGCCGTGCCCTGCAATCACTGAAGGACCCGCAGAAAGATCATCTTGCGAAAATCATTTTGACGCAAACACGTTTTCATTAAAATTCTGCCGCTGCCTGACATTACCGGGGCTTGCCCGGACTGAGACCGCACCATCTCCCACCCACAGAGCACATTAGTCGTCGTCGACCTTTTCTTCCTTGGTGCTAGATCCCACCTTGGCTGCTACAGCGGTTGGAAATCCGTCATGATTGACATTGCCGAGTGTGGCCTAGCCTCGCACTCCAGTCCTTTTTTTGACGCCTAAAAAATTGAAGCGATGTGGGCATCCTGATGTGTAGTAGTTCTTAAGGATCACGTTGACCTGCTACCATGACAACTATACAACAATCATGGGTGCAAAGATAAAACAAATGGATTCATCCGACAGACATACTGCACAGACACTGCACAGACACGTAGCTGGAGAAACAAGACTTAAATGTGAAACGGAAAGATATTGTATGTCAACAATTTCCCTCTTGACTAGAAAATTATATAATGGCACTCAAAATTACTTTGAATAACTTTCATTCCATCTAGAACTTTTGCCATGTCATCAAAAATTATAGTCTTGTTACAGGGACCTTCAGATCCTTGCTCTGAAAAATATTTGAGCATCACAATCCAAGAAATGCAATGAGATGAATGCTGTTCACTGGGATACTTCTTGTCAGCCTCGTGGTATGGAATGATTATTTAAATAAATTCATATTTATATATATAAGTGAATAACTTTGCATTCAAAAAGGGAATATGCTAGTTTTGTAATATATTCCCAACTTTCACCCTAACTGTGATGTATGTCCGAAAGCCACATCTGGTTTCAAACTTATCCTTGATCATGCCTCAAGCTGCTGATGCAGTATGGCTGTATGATATTATCTTTCTCAAAGGATTCATTTATACATGTCTAGTAGGTCCCTTTGTTCTGAAAAATCAAATGCTCTTAATCGTTAAAACATTTTGGTGATTGTTCCTTGTCATGCCCTGCCCCATGTACACTACAGCTCAAAGGAATTGGCATAGGGAAAGGGAAAGGGAAGAAAGGGAATGAGCCTCAGTTTTAAACCGTGGTTTATATTTTGTCCAGTTCAGCATGAAGCACGATGCTTTAGCCTAAAAAGCAGCATGTTTCATGCTGAACTGGACAAAATATACCGCGGTTTAAAACTGAGGCCCCTTCCCTTTCTTCCCTTCCCCTTTCCCTATGCCAATTCCTTTGAGCTGTAGTGTATGTGAAATTCCCTACCAGCCTCCATCTGTTCCATAACTAATATAACTTAGTTTAGGTCAAAATTAAAACCCCATAAAAGGCATACTAAAATTAGTTTCTTGAATTGTTACAATAATCATTTATATTATGTTTGATAATTACATTTTGCTTTTGTCTTAATCTGTTAAATTGTTGAAAAGCACTTTGATTGACATTTCATATGTAAAGAGTTTATAAATATGAGTTATTATTTTTTTTTATTAAAACTAAGAACATTTATGAGAAATGAAAATCATGGTCTGCATAACATAGGGTAATCTCACATCAAGTTAACAATTTATGCAATGTGATACATGATTTGAGTTTCTCTGCAAAAGTGGTTCTGTACCTTTAAGGTGTCGCACTTGTTTCTACTATGGTTTATGTAATGTGATGCATGATTTGTTTGTGTCTGCAAAAGTGGTACTGTAGCTTTAAACTTCTCAGGCTAAGACTCCCCTGCTGGTTCTGTGCGTAACAAAACATTCGCATTATGCTAACTGCTCCTGCTAGAGATCTGCGGAGCCTTAGGCAGAGGACTGGGGCAGTGTGAGTCATGGACAGACCATTCACTGATGACGTAGGTACCTACATGAGAGATGAGGCAAAGGATGGGCTGGAGAGAGGGGGAGAGGTGGAGGGGGAGGGGGGGGGATGGGGGAGGTGGTTGTGGAGGGGGGTGGTGGGGATGGGAAGATGGAGGGGTGGCATTGGGATGCGGGAGGAGTTAGACCATATAGTACATCACATATGTTGAAGGTTTGAGGAGAGTGGAGAGGGGAAGGTGTGAGGAGAGAGAATGAGGGATAGGCTCTGTGAAGGAGTTGGACCTTTCACTGCTTCACTGATGCTAGGTGTGAAGGGGAGAGGGATGAGAGGGGGAGGAGGAGGAGGAGGGGGAGAAAGAGGGGGAGGAGGAGGAGGGGAGGAGGGGAGGAGGGGGGGGGGAGGAGGGAGAGGGGGAGGGAGAGGAAGAGGAAGAGGAGAAGGAAATGGTAGAGAGTGAGAGGAGAAAGAATAGGAGGGAAGAAACTCTGAGGTATGAGAAAGAGGGAAGTAGGGTAGAGGGGAGAGATGGATATTTAGAAGAGGAGCAGAGAGGGGTTGAGTAGCCTGGCTTTCAGGACATTTTTAATCCAAATTCCACAATAAACAGGACTGGCTGCAATCAACTTCATCCCTCACTAGCTTTCCTCAGAGATGGGAGAAGATTAGAATGATTCGGAATATATATATATGTAAAATGCCAACCCACTTGGAGACGGGACTACAGAGATAAGACATGACAGATGCATTACCAAATCTATGTACAAGAGCTCTTACTTCAGATTAATCTGCAGCTTATTATGTGTGTGTATATGTGTAGTTCTTCTTCTGAGTTTTGATAGTAAATGGAACAGTACCTCAATTTAAATACTCTATGTCAGATAAGAGCTCTAACATGGATTTACCTTGTAGTCAGTTACACAGAATATCTGTGTAACATCTTAAAGATTTTCTCAGGAGAGGTGCTCTGATTGTGGCAGGGCAGACACCTTTGATGAAAGGATGGAGATAGAAGAATAGGTTTAGAGGACATGTTTTGGGGTGGGGGAGAAGGGGGTAGGGTGGGGGGGGGGGGGAGAAGAGGAGAAGGGAGGTTGGGGAGGAGGGGGTAGGGTAGGGGGGGGGGGTGGAAGACGAGGGGCTGTGGGAAGAGTATGGGGAATAATCACAATGGAGACCATTAGGCAATGTTATGAAATATGAAATGCAATACCAACTTTATTGCGGCTTCACCCTAAGAGGTCCTATTTGTTTTGTAGCTTACAGCTCATTTGTCCTTGCAGAGGAACTCATTTTTCTCTCCACGTTACAAGGATATCTTCGTTATTCATAGGGAAACAGACAGGTCACGCGATCATTATTTTCTTCACGCGAACATGTTGCTCTCCAGAGAGCAGGGGTTCATGAGGCATCAAATTGAAATCCTGAGGCAGTATCAGCAGGGCTTGTGTTGCACGAACTGTGACATATAGAACGAAGGAGCGGTGCCACAACATTGAAATACTAGACAAGCTGAGATAATGGGAAAACTATGGGCATAATGTCCGCTGCATTGTTTATTAACGAGAGGCAGTTTTGAACAGCTGTTTTCATAGAAAGAAAATCTGCCAGCTGATTTGATCTGCAGCAAAATTGAACAAGAAATTTGGAACATTTTATGCGGTTAAGTAGGGCTCTGATGCTTGGGTACATGAAATGTTACATCTTGTAAAAAGAATTTGTTTGAAGTTATATTCATAGTCTTCTCAGGTTTGATGTTGTTATTCTTTTTCTGTTCTCATTTTTCTTCCTGGTATTTAAGCTGATGACGCAAAACGAGAGTCACTGTATGACCAATGTTAAGTTTTGGCAGGTTCTGCTGATGTTCATTTTCTTAGTTTATGTGATGTGATGTGCACAGACAATGAGATGCTCTCAATAATCTCTTCTCATTTTCATTATTTTTACATCTTATGCACTGTAATAACTTCATTATTATTTCAGTTATATATACTCTAAATAATTCATTGTCACATGTTCATATTTTGATGAGTTCATAATATATTCATTGGTGCTGTTGTCCTGGCCCTCCTCAATTTCAAGGATGATTACTGTGGCAATAGTTGCAAGGACAACACTGTAGGAGGTATAAACAGTATTAAGTGTGGTATAAATGTGTATTATTATCAATATTGCATTCTTTAGAGATAGAAGACTTTAGGTTGTGGTGTGGTAGTATAGTGGTTGAGAACTAAGATAAAACGATTGAAACTTCAAACCGCACTATGGTGCATGTGTCCTTGGGCTAAACTGTACACTGATCTGTAGTAGATGTGGATGTATTAATGACCCAGACAGTCAGGGTGGTTTTCACTAGAATAAGTGACAACTCTAACCCTATGACTTAATCACTAATTACGACAAATGTGGATCATTTGAGGGCAAATAACTTTTAGCAAGTTTCTAAAATGGACAATACATGAATTTAAGACCATTGACAAGAAGATTGCCCACGATCACCTTTTGAAGGCTTCCCACTACAATATATTCCCTATAAAGTGGCAGTTTCTACTGATTTAAAAAGTGAAGAATCCGATCAGTGAAAGTTTTAGCACAATCAGACAAGTTAACAATAAGTTACTGCTGTTTAAAGTTTGAGCACTCCTTAAATTGGCAATGTATGTGTGATGTGAAGGGTGAGCTGGACATGCCTTGTTTTCAATGGGTAAAGCACTCCTAATCCCCTCTAATTCTAAGTGTGTCAACTCAACAACAAAGTGATTAACAACTACCTCATATTTTATTCTTTTCTTTGCAGGTAAGTCACCCTGAACATCATTTTTATGGAAGGAAGTTGACATTTGATAGCAAAGAGTTCTAAAGGTAAGATAAAAATGGTTACAATGGTTAACCATCACATTGAAACAACTTGCATACTACAATTATTCATACATCAAAGCCCAACAATTTGGACCCCCCCCCCCCTAAGTTTGAATACATCCCCAAGTTCCATAAACTCATTTCAAGCTTAACTTTTATCGAAACATTTACCGAAAACTACATGAATTTCCCAAATGTCGTATAATTGTGTGTGCATGTGATGTATGACTTTGTGTATGTTTGAGAGTGTATATTTCCATAAAAAATCTTATGTATGTAAATAAAAAATCAGTTATGTTAACGCAATGCTTGTGAGCAATTGTGCATAAATGTGTCATATATGGAGGAGCTGCGCTCTCAAAACTTAAAGTTTTTTTGTGCCATCCATTTTTAATTCCTATGTAGGTAGATATTCCAGTGTCAATACATTTTATGATTTCCAAATAAAACCTGTTTAGATTGAATGGAAAACTAGAAGTAAATTAAAACATTTTAATAAATAATTGTGACTATTATATCATTATGAACAATGGCTGTATTTTTGCCCAAGAAATCCACATAACTGACATAGAGCAGCCGTTTGTCTGTCACACAAAGGGTTGCATTGGTAAGGACCAGTGAACTATACAGAATGGAGACATGCTGAAAATATTAAGGCCCTTACATGATGTATGGTGTGGTATCAATGCTCGCTAGGAACTGCTGAACTAATAACTTTGTGTTGTGATCTGATCCTAGCAATTTCAAATTGTGCAGTCATGTGAATGGGCTATTGAAATCTATAAGCTCCCATCATAATGCCGTATTGTTCCTAATCAGGAGCTTTCACACACGCAGGCAATTATTAGCAGTGAGACTGTAACATACTGAGGTAGCCATGCATTGTGGTTTTCTAGGGGGATGTGTGTTTGCTAGCCATCTGAAGCTTTGTTCTCTGCATGTTTCATCCTGTTCCCACTTCACTCTATTGTTTGCTTTTTGAATATCTGTACATGTATATATGTGTCTCTATCTCTTTGTCTATTTCTCGTCCCACCTCTCTCTTTCTCCTTTTTGGCTTTCCTCACGTTTCACTTGCCCTCTCTCTGTCCCTCTGCCCTATTTTCCCCCTCTCCTTTGTTAAGTTTCTCCAAACCCAGATGTTGCTCTTTCTACATGTTTCTCTCTCCCCATCTTACCTTTTCCTTTCTCCTTTTCACACACCTTTGCTAATTGTGGATGTCTCCATCTTTTAATTTCTTCTAATTTTGCAGCCTTTTGTTTGCCTCCTCTCTATTTCCATTATTAGCCCAGACTGAGACCTTTTTATTTTTGTCTCTTTTTTAAGATTCTGCCTCTCTCAGTCTTCCCTTCTCCCTCTCTATTTCCCTGTGTCTGCCTGTCTGTTTCTTTGTACCCCCTCTCCTCCGCTCTGTATGTGTCTGCCCGTCTGTCTGTCTGTCTCTCTGTCTGTCTTCCTCTCTTTACCTCCTCTCAATTGTATCCCAGTCCATTCTCCCACATCTCCCGACTTCGTCGTGGTCACGCTCAAGAAAGCAAGAGGTTTGAGTTACTATGGCAACTCCATTTTGCCCGCTGTTGACGACATGTCTCTCCAATACCTGCCGGTCTGTATGAGGTATGTTTGAATGACACATCTCATGCGCAGTATCACTGGTATTTCCATCTGATTCTTGGACACCCAGAGACAAAAAGAATCACACAGATTTCTATTGACTTCACTGTGCCTGCACGAAATGCCATTAAAGACCCAAAGGGAGTTTTGTTAACCCTGACAAATTGCTGGTCTATGGGTTTGTGTGTATTAATGTGGGAATGGGTTCATTGATACTGTGTGTGTACAATGACCAGCTTTCTCTAAATCTGCAGAAGGAACAAACTCAGAGCATGACTTCTACTCTTTGGTTATTATCATCCACGAATGGGTCGCTACTCGGCTAAATCATAAAAAGCAATTTAGAATTATGCTTTCCATGCATCTCTCGCTTTTCCACTCTTCTGCTAAATTGTGAAGAGCAAGTTACCACTGCGCTTTCTCACTTTTCACGCATCCCTCGCTTTTTCTGTTCCTCTCCCACCTCCACTTTTGTTACCTCCACTCTCTTTGACGATTGCGACTAGTCGGTTACCACGGCAACCTGTATCCGCAACGCTCCCATTTTGTAAGAGCTGGGTCTATTTAATTGGTTCATTTTCCCCCTTTTTTTGTCCTCCTTGAAGAGAGTGCGGGGAAAGCAATCTATGCAGTCCTTCTGTGGTGGCGAGCTGATAAATGAAATGAATGCATGGTGCTTGAGAAGTGACATGTCAGGTAGACTGGAAGACAGATTAAAGGCAGAGTGCCCCTTGTGCAGCTCAACAAATAGAAAATTGTGCGAATACCATGGAAGATGGAAGAAGATAGTGTTCAACTTATTTGACATTTTTGGGCTTCATAATTCCTGGCCAAATAAGGATTTCAACATTTGTTTTTTCATTTATTTATTCAATTCAACGTGTTACAAGTATCGCATAGTGCTTTACTACATGTGTGTACATGTATGCACATGCATACACACACACGCACACACACACACACAAACACAAACATACAAACACAAACGTACAAACACATGCATATACACATACATAACATACACACACAGACACACATGCATCAACACATGTTTACTGATACAAAAAGGTATACAGTTGAGCCAAGCTAAAACTTTCAAACTTGCGCAATGCATGAATGCATCTTGCTTTGATCTAGATCAGACAGTATCTTACTTGTCAATTGTATGAATGTGTATGGTCTTGCTTTGATCTAGATCAGACAGTATCTAACTTGTCAATTGTATGAATGTGTATGGTCTTGCTTTGATCTAGATCAGACAATATCTTACTTGCCAATTGTATGAATGTGTATGGTGTTGCTTTGATCTAGATCAGACAGTTTATAACTTGTCAATTGTATGAATGTGTATGGTCTTGCTTTGATTTAGTGTAGACAAGTTTGAGTTGGGCTCCACAGTACTCACCTCTGCAATCTCACCAATACGACATACAATTTGCTGTACATGTGACTTGTTTCCAAGGGAAAGCAATACTCTATTCTACATGGCACATGATGGTGTGCTCAATATCCATCGTGTCTTGTTAGCCTGCCCTCATTGGTGTGTCGTGTCCCTTGCCAATATCTGTGCATCACGACCAATATCCGGCCCTCACCGGCTCGTGGGACGATACCGTGACTTGGTGAGGTCTCACTCACACAAAATTGCCTCCCCAACATTTGATATCAGGTCCATTTACACTGAGAACATTACTTTTGAAACATCATGTCTTTACGTTCCACCATTTACATTTGTCTGAAAAATTGTGATGTTTCTCATGCCATTTTTTTTGTCAAGTACTGTGCATGCTCCCCATGTGCACCAGTCCATTCAAACACATGCAGCATGTGCAAAAAAATCACTTCACAAATTATTTTTTCCTGTACAGAATAACAATGTTTGAAAAAACGTTTGGGATCCTGTGCTTGGGGGCAGTTTCCATGCAGCTTTTCACTTTCCCTAGCGATGTTACAAATCAGATGTGTTGCTGCCAGTGTAAATGACCCTGTCAGTGGAAATGGACCTGCTTTCAAGTACATGGGGTAGCCATAGCCAGTTTTAAAGGGGATAGCAGGCTTTGCTACCTGCAAATTAGAGAGGAAGATATTTTTGTGTGAGGATTGTCCATGTGAATGGCATCCTGCTGTACCCCTGTCTATTTGTATTGAAGTATTTTGCCTTTGTGGAAGGTAGGGCATGGTTTTAAGATTTCAGTGGGAGTACCATGGCTTTTTATAGATTTCCCCAATGTGGTGTAAAGAGAAATGTACACATGCTTTGGACAGAGTGCTCCTAGGATTCCTCAATTTTATGCAAAGTATGGCAGATATATCAGTCATTGTTATCAAGGGGAATGAGGATAAAATATGAATGCTTACTTTCTCTGCCTCCTCCCAGGGGAGTGATTTAACCTTTTTCTGAGCGTGTCGGGTTTCTAGAGCAAAACAGGGATAGTCAACATCGAAAAAGGTCCGCACATTTGAGCTGCTCCGAATTTCCGCCATTCAGTATCCATTTTCTATTGATTCTTTGTTGGGAGTTGTGTGGGAGGCAGTGTGAGTGAGGGAGGGGGGGGGGGGGTGTAGGTATTAAGGGCAGGAGAATATTGGAACTTGTGTGATGTGGAAGTGAGGTTGGGGCAGGGGGGAGGGGGAGAGGGTAGGAGAGAGGAAGATGAAGGTCTTGTGGGCAAGGGAAAGTTAGAACTTGTGTGACAGTGGATGGGGTGAGGGGTAGGGGAGATGGGAGTGGGGGAGGGAGAGAGGGAGGGAGAGAGGGAGGGAGAGAGGGAGGGAGAGAGGGAGGGAGAGAGGGATATGTAGGTGCTATGGGCAGATGTATGACTGTTTCTTTTGAGGGGGGGGGGGTGAAGTAGAGATGATTTGTTGGGAGATAGGGGAAAGATGAAGAGTAGGTGTTGTAGGAAGGGGAAAGTTAGAACTTGTGTGACAGTGGATGGGGAGAGGGCTAGGGGAGATGGGAGTGGGGGAGGGAGAGAGGGAGGGAGAGAGTGAGATGTAGGTGCTATGCTCAGGCGTGTGATTGTTTCTTTTGAGGGAGGGAGAGATGATGTGTTGGGATATAGGGGAGTGGGGGAAACATGGAGGAGAGAGGAGAAAGAGGAAGAGAAGGTGTTGTAGGAAGGGGAAAGTTAGAGCTTGTGTTCCAGTGGATGTGCGGAAGATGGGGTGGGGGGGGGGGGGTGGGGGGGGGCAGGGATTTGGGAGATGTGGTGGAGGAGAGTACCAATTGCTTTGTGCATCAATATTGTAATAATGAGGAGTAATCTTGATATTACCATAGTAAATACCATTCAAATTGCCTCATCCAAGCTGCCTCTAGTGCTAGAAGCCGTTTGATCTAATTAGCTTGGAAATGAAATCCTGCCAGGTACCCATCAACCACACCTGGGCCCTGTCGTGTTATTGATCGCAACTTGACTTGCGATTAGCTTTTTATCGTAAAAGATTGGGGATTGGACTTGGACTTGGTTGACGTCAATCACATAATTTCTTTAAATAACACAGGGACCTCTGTTGACAGGGACAAATATGAGCCAATGCCTTATCTAAGCGTATATACATCGAGCTGGGCTTGAACCCAGAATCTCTGTAATAAGACACATGAGCTCTGACCACCAAACTACAGGACTCAGTAGTGATCTTCTCTATGACTTAGCTTATGTTGTCAAATTAACAAGCACCCTCTTTAAAAATATATTTGCTTATATCTAATTTGTAATATTCAAATACTGTATTGCCGTTTTATCTTCACTGTACATATTCCAATACATGTGATGGAGATGCATTTGTTAGCAGGCTCACAGCATGTGTTTAGTTAGATATTGCTTAGAGCAATGCGCTTCCACTTCTTTGACTCGCTGAACGAAATTACAATGGTCTAGGATGTTTTTTGAAGTACTGATGAAGTGCGTTGGTGCAAATAATTGCTTGTAGTATTATCGCAAACAAAGAATCAACATATTTTCCCCTTTTTCCAATTTTCTGCTTGCTGATTAACATGCAAGTATTAAGAGATAGACAAATAATGCATTTGAAGAGGTTTAATTATTCATGGATTATGTATGTTTTCATGATGTAATTTTGATACATAGATAATTATGTGCTGGTGCAAGCATCATTTTGCATGCAGTTTCAAAGTAAGCATCTTCCTTCACTTGCCTGGTAGTTTACAGCTATCTGAATCAAATGAAAGGGAAACATCAACAGTGAAAAAGGGGGTATTTTTTGAGGCTTAAGTCTTTTGTCTTCATCATGTACCAAAGTGGTCCTGAAGTGGTGACAATGCTGGCTATTTTCTGATGGAGTTGGCTCGCCAGATCACAAACTAGCCAGCTATTTGCGTCTTCATCTGCCTGATCTGGCAAAAAGCTGGTTATTTGGTCAGGAAAATCTTTCCCCCAAATCTTGGGCTAGATGGCAAAATATCGAGCTATTTGGCCAACCTTCTTGATCAGCCTGAAGCCCAATCAGGGTCTATGGGCTTTCTCTCCACTCCATAGCCTAGCTCTCAGGCTCTTGGGTATTTTCAATCCAAACTACAATATTTAATAAATAGGTCTGGCTGCAGTAGACTAATCATTCTCAATTCCTTCTTTGGCTCGCCCAAACATGTGAGACGGACTGAGAAAAGAGGAGAATGATACAGTGACTAGTCTAGGAATACTAGACTCTCTTTATCAGTTGGGATAAAAAATGTCCAACAGCCTTGAAGCCAGGCTAGGCACAACATTCTGCAGCAGGAACATACTGCATTAGGTAGCAGCAAAGGTAGCATATCAGCCCTTGCGTGGGTGGGAAAAATTGACAGATGATTCTTTGTTTCGGGCTAATGAAAACGCAATATCAACTTGAGGCTTATATCCCTGATCAGAAAAGATTGAGCTATGTTGTCAGCTCCAGGCTGATGCAGACACACCTTAGAGGGCAGTATTCTGTCTGGCATAGATTGATTTAATCATTGCTGTGCATAATGGCATTGTTTTTTTCATATATGGCAAACACAGTGGAATGTGAATGTGAAAGTATAAATTTTAAGCCATTTGATGGTCATGTTTATGATTATAATAATTATGTTCAATTCATATCAACCCATTGCTCATGGCTAGATTTGCCAGCTTTGTGAATCCTGGTCCAGTTAGGATGTCAAAATTTGCCATGGAACTGCAGTTACCAAATGGCCGTGGCTTAATTGCACCCTATAAGGAATTTAAAGTTGATTCATAACCTCGTATGTATTGTCCATTCAACAGATTAACAGAGAGTCACACTTTTCAATATCGAAGTGGAGAAAAGCCAGTCTGCATATAAGGGCTTAGTACAGAGCAGGTTAGACAGGCCTTTAAACCCCCAAAACCTCTGCAAAACTAAAACTATGCAGAGTATGTGAAGTGCAATGACTACAAACTTTACATAAAAAATCTCAAGTTGCTTGTCATTTACTAATGGGTGTATGGAATTATAATTTGAGTTGTTAGGATCTTGCAGGGATTTTCCTTCATCATTAAGCAGAATGATTAAGAACGTGCACTTTGTGGACATCAATCATGAGAAATAGCCTGACGCTTTATTGAACCTCCCTTGACAACATGCTTGTTTGCTCCCAGATGTACTCACTTGTGAAATTAAAATGCATTCATCATTCATTGTCAAGTCTGCTTGTAATTACCAGGTTTTTTTCTCCATTGTTTGATTCATTTGGCAATGAAGTGATCAAATTTAGGTAGAGACGTTGGACCGTATGCATTAAAGGAAGACACATTCAAGCAAAAGGCTAGCAAAAACATTGCCCCTTTGTAATACATGTATACCAGACATACTATGGCTCATTGACTAATTTCTGTTTAAAATCCGCATTAGAAAGTGTCAATAAACAATGTAGGAAGCACAGTTTCATCTCCAAATTCCTCAGAATCAGCGAATCAGATAAGGAACCTGCTTCCAGTCCATAGCATAATTATTCATCTTTCATTTGGTGCATTGGTCGTTCATATTAGGGCAGGATAGCTGCACAGCAAGCAATTTTGCAAAACATCTAAAAACAATTTTTGTCCAAAATATGGAGCCACTTGTGGGTTTCCATTTTTAAAAACTTGCATTGTATGTTTGGATCATTTTATTGAAGATGTCAAAACATATGATAAGCATAAATGTATGAGATAAAACATGAAAATATTTGTCATGTATCATGTATTGTTTTCTAAAAGTTATCTGAAGACATCTGCAACATTATTCATGTTCTCTCTTTTAAAACAATATATATATATTTCCATCAAACATGTTTTTTAGATACTTTAAATCCCTTTGTAATAATAACAATATTTGTCACAATTTTCTAGATTACTTAAAATAACTTGAATAATAATTACTAAAAGATTTTAATCGATTTCATAAGAACAACTATTTATCAAAGATATCCATGTGTATAGTAGTCTAAAAACCCAACATTCGCTGACAAAAGGGTATACCCTTACTTACCAGTACTACACACCTGTATCAGAAACGAATTATCACTGGCGATCATGTCCGCAATGTGTAACATATTTAGCATTAAACCCGACATTATTGTTTATTTTTTGGTGATTAATGACCCTATAAAGTGTACATGTGTGCCCTGTTTGCTCATAATATGCACAATATATATGGCTATTCACGGTGTACAAACTCTGTAGTGAGTGTACATTGCTTATGAAGTGTGAGTTGTGTTATATTTTGCACTTGCAAATAGCAGCTGACATCTGTGAAGTGCCGATGTGGACTAATGGAAATCTGGCATTCATTAATTAGACGTGTTCACATTGATGGAAATATCTTGCAGAAATACCCTCAGGAAGTGCCCAAAATTTCTGGTTCAACAAGAAATGTTCTAAGAAAGCCAGCAGTGTACACTTAATATGTGCCCCTTACACAAAAAGCTGCAATACTCATTACCTCAAATAGGGAAATCTCAAATTCCAAAATCTTTTTTCAATCTATTCTTCACTGCAAAATTTTGGTCAACTCGGATGTACCAGAAGTTGGTATAACCACCTGCAAAGTGGATAAATCATCTTGTCTCACAAATTTGGAATATTTTTTAGTTATTCAAGTTAGCGAGAATTGATTATCTGACCAATATGTTCACTATTAATCCAATGATCAATCTATTAATCATGCAACTGCCATCAAATGTAAATTTGTATCACAAAGAAGTTGCATTAGGATCAATCATATTTTTTTTTCTTGATTCCTCAATGTCTTTGCGTTTATATCGTAAACAAGCAAAGTTTTATTGTGCTTGTAGTATGATGGGTACAAATGGAATGTATAAAGTATTTCTTTTATGAAATTAAATATGTGATTTTGTTGTATGCCTACAATTTCTTTTTTTGGGGAAAAAATATCCAGTATGGTAACATTGATTCATGTTTCTCAATATTTATTTTGAATGTAATACCATGATATCATTGTATGAGTTGTGGAAAACAACTTGAAACTTGAAACCTGATACAGATAGTCATCATGTTTGGGTGAATCTATCATAACTATCACATTGATTGCGAAATGATGCGTAGACAGGAACTTGGAGTACATGTAGGTAGCAGTAATGACTCTGTGATTGAGTGAGTTGAAATTAACATGCAAACTTCCGATAGAAGCATGCATGGAGACAGACGTTATTATGTTATGCTAATGATATGCAACTGGGTTTGCTCTTTATCCATATATAGGGTGGCTTATTTAAAGTATACCATATATGGTCATCACCCTTACGCTAAGATCCTTAACCCAGTTTTTCAGCATTTTTCAGAGCTCCAAGTGATACAAATCGTAAAGCCGTATCACAGAGAAGTTGCAACTTCCAATGCATATTGATCATACTGTAACATGTGTTGATCTATCATATCAATACAATGTGCTGCAAAAATTATACTTAGGTTTGAACATGCACTATGTGCAGATAGCAATGGCAGTTTTGTGATGCAGATAGTGAAACCATGGTGGTAAGATGAATTGAATCACTAGAAAGAGAAACAGATTGACAAGAGTTTGATAAAAGTCAGACATTTTTTTGGTGTACATTTTGGTAAAATCATGACTTCTAGCTCTTATTTTGAACATTAACATTAATGTGCAACTCTATTGGTCTGCAGTGACAAAGTGAACATTGTTTTTCATTCTGCTCATGTAAACAAGACAGAACTCAGAGCATACCGGTATGGCGCTACCTCTGATTTGTGGAGGAAGATTACAGGACTTAGTGATTTAGATTTCTTAACACGAATAACATCCTCATAAGATGCCTTTTTTTCCTCAAATTTTTGCCGGTTCACTAATTGTTCAGCTGTTATTATTTGTTTGTTTTATTCATTCCATTATAAAAATGCAAAAATATACATGGACAAATACATACATACATACATACATACATACATACATACATACATACATACGTCTATTTGAAAACATTAGCATGAGCTGTAATAATAGGAATGAATGAGAACTTTAAAAAGAACACATGGCCTTGTGAACAAATTCTCAGAATCAAAATCTAACAATGATGGCATAATGAATATAATTTATTTATCAATCAAAATAAAAATATTTCACCTGATCATCACACTATCAGGGTTTCATGTTCCTATGGTAATGATTAAAATGTTTGTAAGCTGTCCATAAAAACAACTCACCACACAAATAAACATAGCTGAACCATTACCCAACACTTCGCTCTATTAATATGCTGATCACATATGAACAAAGCCGAACCATTCCCCAATGTTCCACTTTATTAATATGCTGATCACATATGAACATAGCTGAACCATTTCCCAACGCTCCGCTCTATTAATATGCTGATCAAGCTTATATTATTGATCAGTGCTTGCATTGTTATTGATTGTCTGGGGTAATTAGTGCTGTCATTCTCACTAGTTACAACTCCGCTCCTCCCCCCTCCCCCCTGGGAAAGGTCACAGAGAATGTGCTGCATGTGAGAGTCTATTCAAGGTAGCGTATATCCAGTTTGCAGACATGACTTAGGTCGTGTTTATGATAATGTGTTCTCAGAATCTGTGTTTCTACCAGAGTGTATTGAATGTGTTTATAAGACTTTTGTGTTGCCTAGAAACATGGTTTTACAGTTTGTTAGGCCATGCATACTCTGGGCAACGCTTTGTGAGGTCATGATATATAAACAGTGTTTCAAAACATGGTTGTGTTTAGAAGATTTCAGAAACGTGATTTTGAAATGCACTATTTTGTACGTTTATTAATGGAGTTCCAAAATATCTCTGAGTATAAGATTATTTTTGATGGATAGCAGCACTGTTTTAAATCAAGGTGTGTTTTAAAACATTGTTTCTTCCCCCCTAAAATTATCTTATAAATGCACCATAAATTGGGCAGAACAGTACTTGAACAACATCACCTTCAATCTTGACATATACACTGCAGCTCAAAGAAATTGGCACAGGGAAAGGGAAAAGAAAGAAAGGGAAGTAGCCGTAGTTTTAAACCGTGGTATATTTTGTCCAGTTCAGCATGAAACAGGATACTTTTCAGTCTAAAGCATCGTGTTTCATGCTGAACTGGACAAAATATACCACAATTTAAAACTGCGGCTTCTTCCCTTTCCCTTTCCCTATGCCAATTCCTTTGAGCTGTAGTGTGCATGAAACCTACTAAAAAGAGTTGACAAATTCAGATAATGGGAAAGATACTAGCTTGTTTTACCTCTGCTTCTTCTCATAATCCAATTAGATCTTCTTTGAACATTAAGATCTTCCATTTGCTTTCTTTTAAAGTCATATCGTATCACAAAGTTGCCACTTAATCTTCCCGGCATTCAAAAGATATTCGGATAGAATCACTGAGATTGTAATGTTAAAAAAATGAAATTGTTAATACTGAAGTCGACAAGCTGTAGACAGTAATTTTAGACGAGTGATTACATCATTTCAGATATAAAGAGGGATACATGAATCCACTAAAACCGTGATTTCAGTTTCTCTTTTGTGTCTACACTTCTTACATTTTCTCATCTACACCGTGATATTTCCTCAATTGATATTTCAAGCATGCAAAAGTGATATACCACTGCCAGTCTGAAAGATAGTGTGCAATTAGATGCTAAATTGGAAAACTGTTTAATGGCTTTTGGAAAATCTGCAGTCCTGTTATTCAAAAATTACCATTTGGTTATTATTTTGCATTGCATTTCTTTGATTGACTCTAGCCATTTAAGTTTGTGTTAAGTTCCTAAGCATGTTATACACTGCTGACATAACAAGGGAATGTGTTTAATGGCTTTTAGAAAATTTGCCTGTAATTTAATAATTAACCATTTTTCATTATTTTGCAGTCATTGCAATTGACATGACTGGTCATTTAGTTTGTGTTTACTTACGTATACTGAAATCTTTGTGCATTGTTGATGAGTACTTCACACACATCCTATACAGAAACACCTTGCCCGGAACATCAAGGATTAAAATGAATAAATCAAGATGTTTTCAATAATTATGATTGTGTAGAGCCCAACATATTTTGAAATGTTGGTTAACATTTGAAAATAAAAATGTGTTGATAATGTAAGGGATGTTAACTCATTCAGGACCAAGTAAAACAAAAAGGGTGATATGGTGCTTTAATATTTGATATCAACTATTAAACAAGTAAAAGATTTATCATATGAAAGAACATAAATTTCTGCACAATCAATGAATAAATTTTTGGCATTTAATGATGTGTTTATGGTAATGGTTAAGTTTAATGCTCTCAGTACCAAGCCAGGAAAAGCCCATTGACTAATTACACATATCTTGCACCTATAGTACTGGGAAGATTAACCCTTTCAGTACTAAGGCAGGGAAAGCCCATAGGGATATTACACATTTCATGCACCTATGGTACTTGGGGGTTAATGCTCTCAGTACCAAGCCAGGAAAAGCTCATTGAATTTATGCACGTATGTATCGTACTTGGAGGGTTGAAGGAAGATGGAAAATGTGGGTGAGGACGCTGTGTGCATAAAATCAAGCAAAGTATAAGATGAAAGAACAAATACCATCATTATACCATGTCACCTCTCCCCCTCCTGAAATCTAAAAAACAACATAGCCATCATAAATTAGCGGTCTAACGGTCATAAATTTGACCCATTTATTCTCCTCCTCATCTTCTCCTTCCATCGCACGTTGACGTTTTGATTAAAAACGCTGACGGTTATTGCAACAGCCCCCGGCTCAGTTGTTATTATATCAGCAGTGCTGATAAGTGGGTGTGCTTTCTGATTGCAAAGTTGTCGTTTTCCGTTCATTAACCCTTCATGTGCCAGACGGAATGCTGCACTATGGGATTTGCTTGTATTACTTGTGTAAAAATACTTCAGTGGCATGTAAAAAGTTAACCAGGACTTTTATCTTAAATAAACATCAAGACCTTGCATGTATAACTGAATGATTTTTGTGATAAATGAATGCACTGTATGGAACAAATGAAGTGAATTAATTCTGTTCATGGTGAATAGTGCATGCCGAAATGAATAAGGCTAATCTAACTCTGAGAATGATAGAGGATAAGTAAACCTGAAATCAAATAGAAATACTGATCTGTTGCCACTTTGAGGATGTCTCTCTACATCTCTGTCATTTTTGTGGAGGTTTAAACATCATTGTTTCTCATTTTTTTTCTGTGCGTGAACGTAAAAATTGTGAAAAGCTACAATCTTTGAGGAATGGCACATAATGCTGGTTTGCGAGATTTTTCAAACTTGTGTATGAATGCGCGCAAGAATTAGTGGGACTTTGATCTTGGCTGAGATCCCAGTGTGTGAATGCTCCAGATATATTTGTTTTCATATATAGTGACACTGGCCCCTACCCTTGAAACCAGCCCCTTGTTTTTCTGCTCAGTGTGCATTATCGAAGGTTGGATGCGCGATTTATTGTGTATAATTTACACATTAGTAAGCAAAATGTATGATTTTCGGAAGAAAAATTATACAAAATGTGCACATATTTGACAATGGCACAATTTCGTTCGAAATATCTCTGTTTTTCAACTTGCGCTCATACTTCCGTAATTTTCTTGTCAATGGCTGAAACTGTCCTGTCAATTTTTCACGCCACTAGAAGGAGCATGATCGAGACGCGATACTGGTGAAATGTCAGCACTGTACACGTCAGAGTGACTGAGATATAACACATTATTGGTAGGGGCCGGTTTCAAAGTTCAGTGACGTGAATGTGCGACGTTTTACCGAGCTATATTCAAAGCGCAATTTCTCTGAAAGTTTATTGTTAATCTTCAATCCAAAAATAATTTTTTAAAGAGCATCATTTTCCTGATTTGTGAGTGAAATTTCAGTATTTCACCTGTTCATTTTGGTATGAAAATATTCATAAGAAAACAAGCGGGCCAGTTTGAGGCACCAGGATCATACATATTGTCAGCGTGTTTTACGAACCATCTACTCCATGTGCTGTATGCTGTAAGGATTTGATGGTTTGTAAAAACGCCAACGAGCAGTAGATAAACTGAAGGGACCACCCTGGATGATGAAAACAGAAATATGTGTCTTTACTGTTTGTACTTTACAGACACCATACATGCCATGGTTGTGTTCCTAAACTCACTGGGTGCCAATGGGCCAATTTCTACATGTAATGCACACAATCCCATACTAGAGCAGAATTTCACTCAGCTCAGGACTGGTTCTAAAGATTCTGGACATTCTGCTCCTGCCTACCACCTGCCTAATGACTTACTGGAGATCACCTTGGTTACTACAGAGTGTCCCTGAAAAAAACACCAAAGTTTGTAAGTGTATTACTCGATCATACAGAATCATTTTGTGCAAACTGATGTCATTCCACCCTTAGTGTTGTACTACATGTGGCCTTTTCAACATGTCATTCACACTAATCATAAACACTGATTATAACACACCCATCATAACACACTCATCATAACACACTAATAATAACACACTCATCATAACACACTCATCATAACACACTAATCTGGAATGTAGAATAACACTTCCAACATGTTCCATCAATCACGTCTAACTGAATACATACAATATAGAGTCACTTTGTCATAAACCACTTCCTCAAAATAAGTCAATTGCTGCCACATTGAGTTTATTTTTTCCTAATTTTAAAGACAGGGTATCATGATACATGTAAGTTACCTCATAAGTAACATTTCTTGAATAGTCAGCAGAATTTGTCTGTAGTATTCTGATTTTTTTCTGTGTAGAATGGAATTTTTTGTTAAGTGAGGTTCATTGAAATCAAACAGTGTAATGTATTTGGAATGCTAATAGCTATTTACTGTCATTGACATACAATATTTGTTGGGGTCGTAGTAATTTTGCCCCATTTACCAATTCTCACAAATTTCTGTCTGTTTGCCCACTTCTCCTTCTTAGGTGTGTGTGTGTGTGTAGGGGGGGGGGGGTAGTCATGTAGAAAACAGGAGAGAGAGGGGACAAAATGCGAAGGAGAGAGACATTTGAAAAGCTAAATGAGAAAGAGGGAGCTTGACATGGAAGAAGACAAAACGATGTAGAGGAGAGGATTGAAAAAACTAGAAGTAGTAAAATCAAGCAAGCAATCAATTACTCTATGCTTGAAACCAGGAACTGGCCTATAACACTTTTGCAAAGAGGGAAAATATAAAACAGTTGTTAATGTGGGCACTTCCCAAGCCTCATGTCTTGAAATGAACACACAAATCCAGCTGGTCCTTACAAGAGAAGTCTCTGTTGTCCTGGGGCTCTGTAGGTACTGACAGGGGCTCACTTTGGGCATTCATGGGGGCTACCATGCCCCCCTGATGTGTTTCCTCCAATGGTCTGAAAACACACTTTTGTCAGGGAGCAAGGCCACTTGAAGGGAATGAGAATCCTGTGCTTGTCCCACATAATGTGAAGTACTCTGTTCTGGGTGGTGCGAGGGACATGTGTTGCACCACAAATTGTCGTCCCTGCACAAATTGTCGTCGGCGACAATTTGTGCAAAATTTGACAAAACCTGACACCACAAATTGTCGTCCCCTGCACAAATTGTCGTCGGCGTCAATTTGTGCTGCTGGTGATGTTCCCATTTTTCACCCTCACGGACGACAATTTGTGCAGGCAAACTGATAGCTCGTTGCACAAATTGTCACCCCTTGCACAAATTGTCACCCCTTGCACAAATTGTCACCAGTCCCTGTCTTCAAAATATTGCCATGTGTGGTTGTGCCTGTGATGTGTATGTAAGGTGTGTGTGTGTGTGTGTGTGTGTGTAATTGTGTGCGTGTGTGCGTGTGTGTGTGTGGGTGGGTGGGTGTATGTGTGTATGTGTGCATGTGTATGTGTGTGGGTGTGTGGGTGGGTGGGTGCATGTGTGTGTGTATGTGTGTGTGTGTGTGTGTGCGTGTGTGTTGCGCGCGTGCTGGCGTATGGGCTAGGTTGTTTGCGTGTGCGTGTGTTAGCGATGAGTGTTGAGCTGGTATATATGTGTACGTGATGGGGATGTTGAGGTGGGTGTGTGCAATATATGTGTGCGTAACTGTGTACGGAATATTACGTGTGGGTGCATGGTGATGGTGGTGGTTGTGTGATTGTGTGTGTGTGTGTGTGGGGGGGGGGGGGGGAGCGCGTGTACGTGTACATTGTGTAGATGTGAAGTCGTGTATTTGTGTTGAGGAATTAGCCAATGGGTTTTGCATCGCCCTCTGTTTCATTGTTCTATAAATATAATAAAGATTACACAGTGACGATGGTCATCGGGGTTACTATATTGGTGTGATTACAAAAAAGAAATGTCATGATAGTGAATGGAATTATAAACAAATATCAAAATATGATTACCCTTATGATCGTGCCAATAAGGCAAAATGAAAATAATTGACAATGCTCTAGAGTAAAGACAGCGAGTCAGTCAAAGTCAAATTTCATTATCTCCTTCTAGGAATAATACGAAAGCAGGGGAAACAGTTTATGAATTGTTTGTTCTGGTATTGCCCCAGTTTTATGTGTTAACTTGACTGTGTTAACTGTCTTTATTCTCTTAGAGCAGTATTTGTGTTAACTGCACGTACACCCCACACACACACACACACACATTCACACACACACGCACATACTTACACACGCACACACACGCTCACACACACACACACACACACACGCACACACAATCACACACACATGTACACACACTCACACTCACACACACGCACACACACAATTACACACACATGCACGCACACACACTCACACACACGCACATACACACACACCCGCACGCACACACTCACACACACACCCACTCACGCACACACTCACACATGCACGCAAACACACACACTCACGCACACACGTACACACACACACACACACAAACTTTAACGTGACCTTTTATTTTGGTTTGTGAGCACTTGAGTTATGTGTTGGTTTTCATGTATTATGTTTGTCAGGAATTATCATATTAACAAAAAAGTAAGCCCCTAATGGCCTTGAAGGCTTCAACATCATATTGAATGTGTTTCGAGGGGGGACGACAATTTGTGGTGTCAGCCCCCTGCACAAATTGTCGTCGACGTCAATTTGTGCAGGGACGACAATTTGTGGTGTCAGGGTTCTGCACAAATTGTCGTCGACGTCAATTTGTGCAGGGACGACAATTTGTGGTGCAACAGACATGTATGAATCCATAATCAAATGCAGCTTCTTTCAGAAATAGGATGCCCCGTTTTCTGTGTCCTGGTTTCATGTTATACTATGTGTTTGTGTTTGTGTGCGTGTGTGTGTGTGTGTATGTGTGTGTGTGTGTATGTGTTTGTGTGTATGTGTGCATGTGTGTGTATTTGAAAGTGTGTGTGCATTTGTATGTGTGTGTGTGGGGGGGGGGGGAGGAGCAGCTACATTGTTTTGAATGAGGTTGTATTGGAAAAAAAATAATTTTACCGTGTTATCAGCAGCACAAAAACAGCTTCATCATCATCATAAATGTCAGGCGTACTAATCTTATTTCATAATTATAATTATTATCATCATCATTACTATGATCATCATAACTATCACTATCATCACCATTTGTGATTCATATACCGAGTAGTAAGTCACAAATGGCAGGACATTTGCCTTCTATCACTGGCATTGTGTCCTTACTTATGATATTTAATACAAATTGACATTTTTGGCACACCCTGTATATTTTGACTGTGTTCCATGTATGCTCCACTTCGTGTAGCAAGTTCATGCAGAGCGACATTTCTGTACCATGCAGTTTCAGCTCACAGCAGGATTTTTTTTGTTTGTTTTGCTCTCTATTAATCAATAATTGAATTACTTAATAATTAAGAATTGTCCATGGGGAGGTTTGTGGACGTGAACATGAAAATAAAGAGTGTGATATATAAAATTAATTTCTATGAAATGATTTGGGTGGGGGGCGGGGAGGGGGGTAACAGGGCTCTTTGTGAATTTCATGATATTCTTATTAATTTTAACATGTCTTTATTCCAATTGAATGATGAAAGCTGATATCTGAACAGGGCCATATGTGAATTGAATGACAAAATCTAAAATGTGAACAGGGCTCTACATGTATGTAAATTAAAAAATAGTGTTGTTCATGTTTACATGTTTCAGTATGAATTGAATGATGATATCTCAAATATGAACAGGACACTATGTGAATTGAATGATAGCATTATCAATGTTAACATATCTCTACTAGGAGCAAATGATGATAGCTCAAATATGAACATAGCTCCTAATGGATGAATGATAGCTCTATTGTGAACAGGGATCTATTTTGATTAACGATGCTAGCTCACATATGTACATTAACATGGCTCTATGTGAATGGAATGAAAGCTCAAATGTGAACATGGCTGGAGTGTCATGTTGCTGAAATGTAGGAATCCACTTAACACGTCCATTACGCCACATCTTCAAGACTTCTGGCGATGCCCTTTGTCAGCCAGGGTAGAAAGGGATTTGGTTCTGATAGATGCTTAGGCTTAGCTTGTTTTTACCAGAAAAGATCGGGAGAGGAGAGATTAGTGACTGGCAGTGGGCCGAATGGTGGAAAGAATATTTAATTCTCAGCGTAAAGTGCTCCTTTTATCATTCAAATGCTAATGTTTGATGCTATGTCTCTTATAAAACATGCGCAATTTGCCATCATTCCCACACTTTAAATTTTCAATAAACTATCAAGAGATACTAGATGTCTTTTCTTTGAAGAAAAGTCAAATAAGCACACAACTGGAGACCATTTCTTGTGCTAAATCAGATTCTAAATGATTTGGCTCCCATCAGGTTCAGTTGCAATTTGATCTTCATAAATTACGATTCTTGCTGCTTACAAGTGTCTAAATAGAAAGTTTATAATTTGTCATATTTGATTAGGATTGTTGGAACTTACCTCCTACATGTACTACATGTATGTTAAAACAGAAACAAATTTGGGTATCTGATTTAGCACAGAAAGAGTTACTATTTGTACTTAAAGTCATTCATAGCTTACGAATAGCTTGGTGAAAGACCCCCAAGGATTGACAGTTTTGATGTACCATGGATATTTTTCTGCATGACAATTCCTACATACATGTATCTTGTAGAATTACATCAGTAGTTCGTCTGGTTCTTGAAGAACTAAAACGTCCTCTGCATCTGGCTTGATGTAATATTTAGACATCTTTTTCATTCAATTGTTGTTTGGAAAAGACTGTAGCCAAAAGCTACGTCCACTCCGGGCCGGTTTGCCCAGAACGCTTGCCATAAAGAGATTCCCATTGCGTCGTTTGAAAGGTGTTCCACTCAGACAAATCATGTTGACTGTCTTGGTATGTGAACATTGCTACCTGGAGCAATTATCTCACTTTTCTGTGGTGGAAAAACTCAAGCAACTTCTTTCAGGGAGTGAGCGACATCCAACCTTTCCCTAAAAAGAGAAATCTAAAGAGATGATCTAAATGCTTTGTGTGAGTGGATACACCTTCCAAAAAACCTGATTGGATTGTCATTAAAGCAAGCGTTAGGGGCAAATCACCTCAGTAAGAGTCTTGCTTAGGGATTCTACTAAAGAGCATTACCAGTAAACTGATTTTAGTTTTGATTCATCCAGGAAGAATTACAAATTACAAATAGAAATTAATCTGATCATCTGGACTGCGCAGAACCCCTCCTTCAACAAAGGAGGGGGATTACGACACTACCTCTCTTGGATTTATAACCCAGTAATCCGAAAGATTCCTCGACGTCTCAAAGACAATAACATCGATTGTACGTCACCTCCAAGTGGCAATGATGAATTCCCGCCAGTTCAGACAAGCTGAAGACCAGTAAGTCCAGATGATCAGATTCATTTCTATTCGTAATTCATTATCACTAAAGTTTCCAGAATTCAGCGCACATTACATCTCACACCCACATCGTGCACTGTATAGACCAAACACGGTTTATTTGACACGTTATGATTTGTGGAAGAGCCAACCATGATTTACACACAAACAGACAGATACATTGCATGAAACACAGGGGCACAATGAATTCAACATTTTTTGGGGCAGGTTTTTGAGCACATTGGCCAATTTGGCTACAATTTTGCATTGTGTCTATGGGAATTTTGGGGGCTCTTTTATTTTCCAGGGCTCTTTTAAGCATTTTTGGGGCAAAATTGCCCTGAGCCCCATGTATTTTTTCCCCTGATGAAACATCAAAACTTAAAGTCTCCGAACTCTAGGCTATAGGTTTCAGATGACCTCCTCAAAATTTAGGGATCGCTATAATTTCGCTTAAAGTCAGTTTTCAGTTCTATTATTCGGAGGGAAGTTCTGATTCAGTATCTCCTTTCATTTTCTGTGTTTTTACAACATTTTCTTGTTTTAACCTGCAAACCCTGCCTTTAAATTGTATTGTGGAGCCTGACTGATGGCTAAGCCAGCCAACTACATTCCTGGCCTCGTGGGGCCAAGAGATAAACAGAGACGTGAATATTCATGAAAATCCGTCTTTTGGACGGCTTGAGAGAGAAATGTGAGGAAGAGTGGGAGAAAATGAGAGATTTTGAGCAAGTTGGGGAATTCTGCATAGAAGCTGGACACTCGATAAAGTGTACATGTTGGCATGGTTGGCATGGTGTTTGCACACAGGTGGTCTTTACATAAAGGCTTCTTTTATAGACAGTGGTCTTTAAAGACATATTTGACTGTACATCCAGAAATAAGGAGTTCATAATTTGGTACAACAACATTGTCGCTGCAAAATTGTTCTCATATCGATGTATAAACGATAACATCATTTAGTTGGAATGGTACTCACCTCTACCTCATTCCCTTTCCCTCTTTCAATAGATGCTCTATCCTTATTTTAATTTGACTCATGTTGTGTGTGTTTCTGTCTGTTTATTTGAAATTGTTTTTCTCTGTGATTTTCCACTTAATATTCCTGCCATAGTTGGATTGCTCCCATATTGTCCTAAAGGGGTTTATTATTTTTCTATTAGTACCATCTTAAGATTGTCCAAGTAGCAAAAAAGTAGAGACACAAAGTGGATTAATTAGTTGAGGAAGGTGCAGGTAATGGGTGCACTTAGAGCAGTCTAATTTATTATTGGAAATATTTTGACCTGCAATTCGTCACTTCCTTTTTACATCTGATCTTCCTTCCCAATGTTGTGTACATGCATTTTGCCTGTATATCTTCATTGGTCCACCATAGCCCAGTGTGAAACTAGCTAGCCAGGGTTACAAAAAATCTGCATAAAGAGAATATGAATATGAATGATTACGCACGGGGACATAAACCTGCTGCTCATGATGTAGTGGGTAAATCTGCTAGTATGATATCATTAATATAATATTTTTTGTTTGATTTTTCCTTCATTTTGTATACTAATTGACACATGTATTTACTATTGTATCCTGTCTTTATGTATTGGAAATCAATCAAATCAAATCAAAGTGGGGGGGGGGGGGGTTCATGGATTGTATTAAAAGCATTTCTATAATATAGATAGTTGTTGAGATTTTTTTCTATTATTTTTTTTTTTTTTTTACAAGTCAGTTTTGAGAACACCAACTGACAAGGCTAAGATAGTTTTAGACGTCAGTTTCTTTTAAAATTCCACCTCTTCTCACTGGATGTATTTCATTTAGGAATGTCTCTAATCCATAGAATTCAAAATTGCAAACTTTGCATTTGAGCTCAGATTTGTGCAGTTGCCTCTTTTGGTTGTGATCTTCATCATCCCATGCACACTTATTTCAGTAAAATCACAATGCTAGATTGTGGCTCCACATGCAGTGTGATATCATAAAAAATGAAGAATATTTCATGTACAAATAGGGCATCACTAATATCAATTTTTTGCCTTACGTAAAAAAGAGAGCCATCAAACGATTTGCCCTGATTTCAAGCGTATCCTGATAAGTTGCACTTATTTGTTATGGACTATGGCAAGGAGCGGACATTCCAATTTTCTTGCCATGGAAAGAAATTGCTTTCATCAATTTTCATTTAAACAATCTCAATTCACTCATGTAACATTTGATTGCTGTATCAAGTGGAACGGGTATTTGAGAAATGAGAATCAATTTAGTTCTGCTTGGCTCTTAAGAAAATTTCAAAGTTGTTGGGTGTTTATTGCTTCTATTTCTTATTTATTTCATGTGGATTTTTTAAAGCAATAATCTTTCTTCTATAAATGAAGCTTTTACTACAGATTTAAGTATTTTTTCAAAGCAATCATGTAATGCCACAAATAAAACTGTAACAAATATTGCTCTACAATTATAGTTGACTGAAAAAGTCTTTTTTGTTTTTACTGTATTCTCTATTTGTAAACCTGAATACAAAAGAGCGTTTCCAAATAGAAAGCAAAATAGTGACCAGTTATGCTTTACAGAGACTGTAGTTCTGAATGTGTGAACTATTTTGCCATGAGTGCATGCTGAACACAAGCTTCCTGTTTTTGGCAAGATAACTCTTTTGTGCCACATCCGCTATTTTTCATATGCAATGTACAATAATCCCATAGATCAGTAGTCTGTAAAGCATAGCAAGGGTTAATATAACGGTATGTGGCCCACTTGGCCTATATTACACAGGGACATCTAAAATATAGTTTGAAGCGATGATAGGTCTGCTGATTAGTGATGTCACAGCAGCGTGCATCTCTGTTGCCAGCCAAGGAGAGGTTTGGAGCCAATCTCTTGTTTGTGCTTCTCAATCAGTGGCCAATTTGCAGATGTCAGTGAGCGCAATTAAGACTGGATCAGGTAGCACACGTGATGCCTGAACCCATTTGCGTACGATCAACATATGTATGGTTACCGATACTCAATTGCACGAATTTCAGAAGCATGTCAATAGGTAGTGGTAGTCCCTGTTTGAATGTCTTCCCACAGTCTTGTCCATGGCTTAGGTATATGATTTAGAGGAAGAAATTGTGTTTTTGTGGGGGATTATATATATCAAGCCTCTTTGACAATGTGAAACGAATACAGTCAATCGTGATGTGCCCTCTAAACCTTATGAACAAACTAAAGTTATTGTAGCTTTTACATCTGGGGCTCTGTCTTGCAATGTGTGTGTGTGTGTGTGTGTGTGTGTGTGTGTGTGTGTGTGTGTGTGGAAGGGGGGGGGTAGGGGTTTACACCTGAACCTTATGTCATTTTTATCACTGGTATGATAATGGTGATCTGCAGTAGGCTCTGTAAATTGAACCTATTGTTATGCGATATACATGTAAGTCCTTTTATCACTCCCCTGCTCAAATAATGTTTCCATGTTAATGACCACTTTCCAGAAGCAGAATTACCCTCAAGGTTATAGCTGACCCTCGGGGTTTAAGGGACTAGCCCGAATAATATTTACTGGAATTTAGGATGACATAGGTAAGGTCCAGCTTCTGTGAGATCACTATGCATCCAAGAAATTTACTTCCAACTTGAGACAGAAAGAATATATATTTAGAGAGCTCACAGAGTTTGAGGCAGTTACTTCCAGAATTATTTCGGCAGCAGTTATATCTCAGCAGAGTTAGTTCCAGAGTTATTTCAGCAGAGTTATTTCAGGAGATTCATCAGAGAGTTATTCATCGGAGTTGTTTGAGTATTAAACGTAATACAGCATAATGTACCTCGAGTCTACGAGTCCTCCTTCAAGTTCAACTCAGAATTAAGCAAACTACAGACTTTATTATACGGTTGATCCCGCAACAACAACCAGTACACAACACTATGATTGTTCTTATCATTTGGTATGGTCAGTTTGTAGACTGAATAACCTTCTGGGGTGAACCATGAGGGGTCAGCATCACCCACCCTGTTTTCCTGTGTAGACCACCCTACTCCCTCATAAAACTGCACAATAGTCAGTATCAATGGGGAGGAGAGGTACAGGCTTTGTAAAAGGTCCGTTGACCTGTACACATCGCCTGCGCGCATTACGCGCTCGTCAAGCTGATAACATCACCGGTCAAACTCCACAAAGGTTTGGGTGGATGTCTATGCTGCAATGCTCACACACGTGCGCACACCATTCATTGTGTGTACATGCACCGTAGCATATCATAGATTGCCCTGGATATATAAAAATCAACATTTTTCCTATCTTGAGGGTGGGGCTGATATGACCGCCGCCATCACAGCCCCCTCCGCATGTGAAAGAATCACCTTTATGTACAACTGAGCACTTATGGCACGATATCGTTTATAGACGGTGCTGTGATCGATGGCTGTCTAGTCAGCCTCACCCTTTATAAATGATATCATGTCATAAGAGCTCAGTTGTATTGGCCTTTAATTGAAAAGGAAACCTGGGTCTTTCACATGCAGTCTGGTTTTCCTGTAAATAGGATCCCCATATAACGTCTTGTCTGAGGGATGGAGTGCTTTCCCACAAAGGGGGAGTCGTGATTGAAAATACCGTTGGCTCTTTTGCAATGAGTTATGTGAGACTCCAACCCACAGCCTTGCAAATTAATTTACACATTGTCACATGCTCATATTAATGATCTTATAATGTAACTTTGCTCTTTTTATTTATAGGTGCTTATAGGTGCTTATAGGTGCCTCTTTGCAAGGATAATCACTTTGCCAATAGTTGCAAGGATAATATCACCATAGAGTAACGAAACATACAGGATGCAAGATATTTTATTTTATATTCCACATACTAAGAATGTTGCTATATGATTGGTCAAGAGTTGATCATGTGATGAAGCGTAGTTTTTCCCATCTGATCACCTGAGAAGAAAAGTTCGTTACACTGTAGGTGATAGTACTTTTTTGAGAAGGAAAGTTCGTTACACTCTAGGTGATAGTACTTTTTGGTTTCGCTGATCTCTTCACTCTTCACAGTCCAAATGCGTGATCAATATTTTGAGTATGCGCGAAATAAAAGTGCGTAGCTCGGACTATCGGCGCAGACGACACCGCGGTGCGCGTTAAAATTTTTGGTTATAGCGTGCTGCGCCGCCGGCGTACGTACAAAGCAGTACAAGCCTTCCATTTCCCTCACACAGTATTTCACCAAAGCAAGTGTGCAATTCTCTACCACCTCGTACCAAAATTGACCTAGAATTTCACTTTCCTGTAATTTATTAGAATTATGAAAAGTTTTCTCGGAGGATCGATGTTCTCACCGATACCGCACAGGTAAGAGAATTTCGATTACTTCTTGCTTTTCCGTCAAAATCTTACAAATTAGCGTCACTATGTCATAGTGTTCGTTGGAATTTGTCGAGTCTATATAGCAACGTGCACAAAGTCAATTTGCTTCCGGGTTTCGGAGCGTCGCGTGAATATGTAGCCGCACCGACACGAACGCTTTTGTACGTTAAATTGTCATTTATTTTATAGATTGTTGGTATCAGATGTGGAATATAAAGCAAATAATCAACTTTTGGTTTCAGGCAATGAGACGAAATATCACTTCCTCGGCGATCTGAATGTATACGCTATCTTTCCTCAGCTAAAAGCTTCGGAAAGATAGCTACATCCAGATCGCCTCGGAAGTGATATTTCGTCCCATTACCTTCACCGACGTTGATTATTTGCTTACTGTCCAAAATCATGAACATATGCTTTCCACCAGCACAATAGCATGACAATGCAATACATATATGGCAATATTATAGACACATATAAACAATGAGTTGGAAAAACATATTAAAACATGGTGGTAATTCACCTGTGTAATTGTAGGTTACGTACTATATGTAACATAAAAATTAAAGACTGAAAAATCATGAGCTGCAGAATTGAGTTCATATTATTAGTTTCTTTGTCATTCTTCTCCTGACGTAATGAGATGTATTTGATTTACTTAGTTTATTCATATAAGATATTTTATTCAGTACAAAATCGTGGAAATTGTATTATTAGTATTATTGCAATTGACAGACAAACCCTCTACTAATTGAGCTATATTGTTCTCCGTTGAAGAGCCCATGATCTCTGAACTTTGTATCTAACTGTTACCATAGTACTCGTATTCATTAGCATGCTATGATTCCAAGGCTTTTTGCAGTATGATGTGTACACAATATCTAGACGCAATCATTCTAATGTACCTTTGTGATATAACAATGTGCGTCTGTCATGCTGAGTAGCTAATAAAAAGTGAATTTCTGAGAAGGGGCAAACAGACGTTGCACTGGACTTCTCTTGTGTTGTGCAGGAAATGAATTGCATGCATGGAAATATCTCCTCTCTCATTGATCGGAGAGTCCCTCAATGGTGGACGTGGTAATGAAATGCCATTGATTGACGGAGTCTGAGTGGAGGAGAGTGAGCGATATGAGGCACACTGAAAGCGTGAAAATGTTGCAGGCAGGGGAATGAGGGTGGGGGTGGGGTGGGGGGGGGGAGGGGGCGGGGGACTGGGAAGGGGGAAGGGAAAGGGTAGCAGGAATTGGAAAGAGGGAGGAGATTGGAGTAAAGGGGTAGGAGGGACGGAAGGATTTGGGGTGTATTTTCTGGTGCCAGGTAGATGTGATGGTGACATGTTGATGTGTTAGTTGCTTGGGGCAACCAATTCTGTTTTATGTGGGCGTATTCATTTGTTTGCGTTCTACAAGCTGCAAAGCAAGGCAGTCATTAATTACATTTTTCAGGATGAACTGATGTGGTCAGAAAAATACCCAATAAAAATCTAATAGTTTCCCAATTATTTTTTTATACGTATCATTCTTTTATGATAGTCAGAAGTGATGTTTAAAAGGAATTTACTCAACATTGTATGTTCTGCTGGGAAGGAAATAATTGGATCACACACAGTACATACTGGATGCACGCAATAAAACAATGGGAAATCTCCAGTGAACACACAATGGCCATATCTCAGATGTTACACACGCTCATGACCAAGCAGTATATAATCAATATATGCCCTTTGTTTATCACTAGAGCACATACAATGTGTATGACAAACTTAATGGTGTCTCAGGCAGTCAGGCTGTTGATGCAGGTCACAACATTTTGTAGAAAAAGGGCGAAAATATTAAATAACACCCTGACCCATGCTGTGCATTAAATTATATGAGAACAAATGAAAGTTTCAAACTGGGATTGTTTGTTTTAAAGAGGATTTTGCATTTTTGTAGCTTCATTGCTCTGATTCCTCTTGAATTGGAGAAGGCTACTTTTGAAGGTGACATCTTATGAATAACACCCAGAATCCTATGCATTATGTAAACAAATCAAGTTTTCAAATTGGGCTTGTTTGTCTTCCACAGGGGCTCATTTTGCATTGGTGTGACTTCATTGCCCTAATGCCCTTTTGTTTATATATGACTGATCCTCCTGAACTCTTCCCGTGATAGATGAAATGGTGCTGTATTGCATTTTTGTGGATTATTGGTGCAAATATGCAAATTTGGCACACAAAGATTTTTTTAGTGAGATTTCGTAGATGAGGAGATTTGTTGAATGTCATTATCGCACCGATAATATTCATTAATCTTCACACAGGTCAACTTTTTGCTCGCACAGAAGGATTCTATTCCTAGTCGGTAATAAGGACACATTCCGTGGGGCAGCGCGTTGTCCAGGATTGAATAAGTTAAAACCCATTACTGTTTAAGTGGGACAGCGTGGCGTGTTTCATGCTGGCAATCACTTTGTTTATGAAGCCTGAGTGATGCTCATTTATGGAGCGTCAGCGCTGCTCATGATTTATATCTCACTGCTGCTCTGATTGGTATATTTTAAGAGGAGAATGAATGCCTTTGTAGAACTAAACTGACCATTATTTGGCTTTTAGATTGGCAACACCATTATTTTAATGATATTATGAATTATATTCCATTATAAACATGATTACAAAATATATAATTTAGAGCAATAATTGTACCAATTTGAAGAGCAGAAGTGACATTCCAACACATTTAGGACATTGCCAACTTGAAGATTTAGTGATCATATAAACCTTATTTTGCTTTGAAAAATCATTGCCAATGTAATACATATCACTTAATGCCCCAAATGGATTCATCTTGTACAAAAATTGCTGCTCTTTCATGTGATGCATCTTTTTACTATTTTTAATAGTTGATATACCCCAAACCACATGTTTGTGGTACTTGGTCCCAAACTGCATGTGTAAAGTGTGATATGATGGAGTGTTTTATTCCAGCAGTCACGATGTGTATGAGGCTTGGGTGATGCTCATTGATGGAGGGTACAATGCTAGTTCATGATGTATATCTGAGTGCCGGTCTGATCAATATTTCTTAAGAGGAGAACAAAATACTATCAAACTCTCAGGGGCAAACCATGAAATGGCCTTTAACATTGCAAACACTTTTGTGACACCCTTGCAGGTAACCCAAACAATGACATTAAATGGAATTACATATCATTTGCTTAAACCTCTCAGTTCCAATCCAGGAAAAGCCCATTGGCTTATTACACATTTCATGCTTCTATGGTACTGAAAGAGTTATGATCATTCTGATACAGGAACTCAACAGTGCCTTTGAATGAGTTTGTTCTGACCTTACCATTATATCTGGAATTTTGGCTGGGTCATCTAAAATTATAGTTTGGTATTGGCAGACCCTTGAACTGAGAAAAATATTCATATACAATATCATTGGATAGAGAGCTAAAGTGATTTGAGTTTGTATAGACTTGTGAGAGTTTTGCTCCATGATGGTGATGATTCATGATCTATGTAAGATGTGAAATCATTTTTTTCAAATCAAATCAAAGAGACTCGGGGAGATCAATGCCATTATCAGGGACATTTCTTGTTAGCTTAATGATGAAGAACAACAAAAAATATGTCGATTACTTATACTTTATTTTCCATTTGAAAAGGAAACTGAAACTGAGATGTGGTTTACGAAATAATATCATTCATGGTGTATGTGAATTTTACATCACTGTCAAGATTCATATCTAACTAAAAATAGACCTTCAATTGGTATTTGTGATTCATGAAATCTTAGGATTTAATCATATATCAAGAGCGTAAATTTATTGCGCTGTATATTTATCTATATTTATTGCCTGCTACACCAGGGTGTTATGAACTGTCCTCGATGTCCATTGGAAACAGCACATGACTAGTACTGAGCTGTAAGATGGTTTCCAGTCAAGTAGGTTCAAGATACAGAGGACAACAACAAAAACATAATAAACACAATTTATTCATAAAAATACCAGTAATATCTCTTGTGAAGGGGTCCAAAAGGAAGCATGGAAGAAGAATCTGTTTCTATTAAATGCAGCACTTGTGCATTTTTGCACAAGTGCTTCACATAAATTCCATACAGCGCCATTTCATCTGCCGCACAAGGGGTTACACTTTATGTTTATTTCTTTCAGTTTCTGAATTGAGCACTGGTACATGTATGAGCAGAAATCATGTGCTGTACTATAGATGAGAGATGTGACATTCCTGAGTTGGAAGCATCGCTACAAAACATTTGCTATTCATCTCAGCTAGTGCATGATGGGAATGGAGCGGTCAGGTTGCTCATGAGACCTGCTTAAGAGCCGTAAGATTGCCCGTGCTTTTAGTTACCACGGCGACAAATAAGCGGAGAGAGGGTTTAGCCGTGGTTTAAGGGGGAGATAAAGCGTGCTACCATGAACTAGCTGTGCCATTCAGGCCATTCCTAATCACTACAATGCTTTTTTAAAAAGTGCTATTTTGGATTAAAAATCACACCACTTTTGAACTAATGAATATGCAAAGTCTTTCACACATGTCTATAGAGACTGTCCCAAAGGAAATGGGAAAACATTCTTATGGACATGTTGTCCTTACATACATGTAAACTGGGAATGAAGGCAAGTTTTTCTCTTACAGACAGATGGTCTTCATTGACAGAGGCTGTATAGCAAAAATAGGATCTGTCTGTAATATTGGCGCAAAAGTGAATCTCGTTGATCATAGTTTGACTTTTAGGCTTCATGAACCATGGTCCAGTGAGGATGTTGAAATCTGTAGGGATCTGCAGTTGGCTGTGGCTTCATTATGCCCTTTAAGGAATTTGAAGTTTATTCATAGCCTGTCATCTATTGTTCATACAGCAGATTACACGGCAGTCGCGCTGCTCAGTGTTTGAGTGAACAAAAGTCAGCCCATGGGCCTAGTCAAGAGTAGGCTAATCTCCAGTCTGGTTTTAAGCATTTTATTTCTATTGGCATGAATATGTGTAGAAAGCAATGGGTTTTCAAGGCATGTTAATATAAGGGTTAAAGATCGTTTGACAGCCTAAATGCTCATTGCACAGCATTTAGTTTATTGGCTTTGATGTGGGCGTGCAGACAATTAATTGATTCATGTTTTGAACTAGATGTGTAAGACCCGCTATTTTGTAGCTTTTGTGCCACTAAAACCCATCTGTTGTGGTGAATTATTCAAGACATCGAAGTTGTTGTTGAAAGGGCGGAGTCATCTTTATCAATGCTCCGATTTAGATGTTTTGACTGGTAAAGACTTGCTGTTTTGTACACTTTTAGGGCGTTCAGACATACTTTTATACACGTATCGTACTCTGTATAAATTTCTCAATGACCATGTACAAAGAAACTTATTTCATATAGCGATAGGCGTATGTGAACAATATACATATAACAGGGCGTTTGACGGGGTGGAGCTTACGAATTTGACATAACCTTTTTGTAAGAAAAGCGTGCACTACTTTCCGGGAACCAAAACAACATGCACAGATTAGCATGGTTTTGCTGTGCTTATACTGCCCGTGCAGCTTTAACGCAAATAAAGTATGTGTGAACACTGTATCCCGTTATTCA
>OZ022597.1:5383379-5443379 GCA_963669155.1 Arbacia lixula
CCTCCCCTCCTCCCCTCCTCCCCTCCCCTCCTCCCCTCCCCTCCTCCCCTCCCCTCCTCCCCTCCTCCTTCTCCCCTCCTCCTTCTCCCCTCCTCCCCTCCTCCCCTCCTCCCCTCCTTCCCACATCCCCTTCTCCCCTTCCTCCCCCTCCTCCCCTCCTCCCCTCCTCCCTCCTCCCTCCTCCCCCTCCTCCCCTCCTCCCCTCCTCCCCTCCTCCCCTCCTCCCCTCCTCCCCCTCCTCCCCTCCTCCCCTCCTCCCCTCCTCCCCTCCTCCCCTCCCCTCCCCTTCCTTCCCAGGGCCTTCCCCTCCAGACTGACAAATGTCTGTGCCTGCAAGCTACTCTACTACCTCCCCTTGGTATCCTATGGGGGCCAATTTGCCCCTAATTTCCTCTCGCATCAAAAAGGCAGGTTGGTGTTGCCTGAGGCTCTTCTGCGTCTGTGTTGCAGCACTGGGTTGGGACAAATCATCCACTTATCCAACGGGGATTGTTTTCATGTTCTTTACTCCAAGCAACGGATTTCCTTCCATCACTGTTTGGATATAATTTTGTAGGACAGGGGAGGATTCCTTTTTTTTTTTTTTTTTAGAATTTGGTTTACGGATTGATTGTAAAACATACATTACTAGAAATACTAGTAGTTGTAATCATTGGTTTGTAAAGGTAAACCTGTGCATGGAAACGGTTTAAAGGGAATATACTGTACTGTGAAGACAAAAAAGCCTTCAAAAGGTGATAGTGAGCAATCTTCTTGCCAATAGTCTTAAATTCATGTGTTTTCCATTTTAGAAACTTGCTGAAAGTTATTTACCCTCAAATGATCCACATTTGGAGTACTTAGTGATTAAAACCCAAATCCTCAAAATGTTAGGCCCAAACATTTTGCACACATTTGCGCTAGTAAGACACACAATTTTGTATGGCGACCGTTTGACTCAGAAATATCTTTTTATGCCAATGTCATATGATAGCACCAGTTATGAACACAACTAATATAGCATTTTGTTTGGGACAGAAGGACTTCACTCTCTTTAGTTTGTTGTCATAGGCTTGCACCATTAATGCACTCAGATTCTACATAGCAACGCTTTGACACATCATTGGTTAACTCTATTTAACTGCACCAGTAAATGAAGCACAAGTCCTAAAAGAGCAAGACTGTCTAGCATAGAAGGAGATAACTCTCTTCATGCTTCTGTCATGGGTAGATACTAGTGATACACATACAGTTGAGGCCAGAAGTTTACATACACCCAGGAAATTCAAGGAAAATTTGACACTTGCCAAACGTCATAAAATGTACTGTATCTTATAAAATATTTGTGCTATCATGACAAATTTGATATCACACAAATGAGTATGGCATGCCCCTTCATCACATCAATTTGTTATCAGAAGCTGAAAAATATTTAGGTGTTATTTTTCCCCAGAAAATCATCATATTTTAGACAAATTAAAAATTAAAACTTGACAAGAAAATTTCATATTTGTGATAGTTACTTCTCAACACAAACATTTCAGATCACACTTTTTTGTTCAGTGGTGACATATCATGATAGGAAATGTAATATATATCACTGATTTGACATTTTTATATTTTTATGAAATGATGTTTGGAAATATAATAACAAACAATAGAATACATTTGGCACAAATATTACTTTTTTCTTCAAAGAAAAAATCAACTGAAATATAATCTACTTCCAATGGCATTCCAATCATGTGAAAGAACTTGATATGCTCTCTCATTTGATACCAGATTTATCATGGAAGTATTTACATTTCTGAAGATATGGTAGATTTTACCATGTTTGGCACGCGAACAAATTTAACTGAATTCCACGGGTGTATGTTAACTTTTGGCCTCAACTGTACTTTCTACAGAAGGACATATTGCATGCCTTCTACTCAGTTCACATCTAAGTAAGATCAGTCTCTTTCCTACAGCCCATGTCATTGATGGACACAGCACAATCTTCATCCATCTCTCAACATTCCTTCTTGTCCTTTTGTCATTTTTTTTCTTCTACACATCCTTTCCATATTTAATTCAAACTTCTTCTTCTTTTTCTTTTCCTATCCTCCTTATTTTTCTTCTTCTTTCATTCCTCTTGGTCTTCCTTTTCTTTTTTCCCTTCACATCTTTCATATCCTTCACTCTTTCTTTTGTGCATACTATATCATTTTTCCTTCTCATTTTCTTTTTATTGTTCTTGTTCTTCCTTTTCTCCTTTATCTCTTCCCCTTCACATACTTTCCCCTTTTCTGCTTTTTCCTTCTCTTAATTATCCCTTTTCTAATTTGATTTGTCTTTCTTCTCATCTACCCACCATCTGAATTCATATGGCTGTTTTCATATAATGTAGTATTTGCAGTGTAAAGCATAGTGTCGTCATCGCCGTATGAACTTAATGAATGATCACCATGGCAACAATGGCATGTTATGTAATGAATATGTCCACTCCACCACTTCATTGCATAAACCATTTGACAAGAGGGAAAATCATAGAAAGGATATACTGTCTCTTGATTTCATCTCTTGGGATTTGGTATCCCACATTCCATAATAAGATGTTATGTAACTATTATGTCCATTGAATCACTAATTGCATGAACCATTTGACGAGAAGGCAAATAATATATAGGAAATACTGTCTCTTCATTTTATCTCTGGGGATAGAGTATCCCACATTCCATAGTTACATTGACATGTCATGTTATGTAACACAGTTCTTTATAGAAAGATGGTCATATAGACACATGTCATTACCCTCAAACTGTTCTGCAGGGATTCCTGTTGAGTGGTCTTTACAGACAGGTGCAATTACAATGAAGGTGCAAGTTGTCCTTACCACACACTGTTCTTCACCCATGTTCCCTTGCTTCTCTCCTTCCACAGATGATGTCTGTTCATCCATCCATCTGATGTGCAAATCTGTTGTTTGTATGTTTGTTATGTTGCAGTACGTGCATGGCATGTTTTTATGCATGATGGGGATGGAGTTTTGTTACCAGAAGACAAGTCAGGGGAACATAAACGGAGAGGATGTGACTTTCCGACCTTGAAGAGGACCCTGTGGGGTGCTTTCAGGAGGAAGGGGGGGGGGGGGGGTCTTACAGGGGGTGCATAGTTGAGGGTATTGGGGTGGTTGATGGGTGCTGTCAGGGGTAGGGGGTGGGGTGGGTCTGACAGGGTGCATAGTTGAGGGTATTGAGGGAATTGATGTGAATCCGTGACAAATACAAGCAACAAACGTTCTACATCCGTTATTATCCGTTAAACGTCTGCTTTATCCTTTTTGCATCCTCTGGGTTTGCTTGCAACTTACATCATGAAATGGGAAAGAAGGAGGAAAGATAAGGTACATGGAACGTCTATACATTGTTAGAAGCACGGAAATAGAAAGGATGTAAGCGTATGCATCTCGTATATAAAAAATTCATAACGGACATTCACTTCCATCCGCTCTAATCCGCTAGGCTTCCGATAACATCCATTTAATATCCCTGCTACATACTACCCACGTCCATTTTTTTCTGTTGTATTTTTGCAAATTTTCAGCAATTTTCTCAATTTTGTTTGTCCGCTGTGTCCTTTATGCATACGTTTTGTGTCCATCGGCCAGTGGGAAAGAAAGAAAGCAAGGAAGAAAGCAATAGATGTATAAGTCGTACATTCTGAGGGGGGGGGGGGGGAGAGGCAGACAGACAGAGAGTGAGAGATTGATTTATAACAGAGAGGGGGAAATAGAAAAGGAGAGAGGTAGACGGACATTCACAGAGGCAGAGAGAGAGATAGATACAAATATAAACAGACAGACAGCGGGGCAAAGAGAATGAGATGTATGGAGACAGGCAAGCAGGATTGAGAGAGAGAGAGAGAGACAGAGAAAGGTATATGGATTAACAGACATGGGAAAAGAGAAAAAGAGAGATGTAGACAGGCATGTGAAGGGAGAGAGAGAGAGAGATGCATACATACATACATACATACATACATACATAGAAATAGACAAACAGCTAGCCAGCCAGACAGACAGACAGACAGACAGAGGAATAGAGGAAGAGAGTGAGAGGTGCGAAGGATTGAAAAAGGAGACCTTGTTTGAGAGGGGCTGCCAGACTCGCCTGATTATTTCTCCATTTCCTGTACCCGACACATGAGTGTGTAATCAGGCGAGCCAGAGTTGTCAGCGAGTTACTTATAACTTCTTGTTTTCTTAGTTCATCTACCAAGTAATGGAAATTTCAGAGCGACGTTACTCGGTGCCATTTCCTGTGTGTTTTATTTCTGCCTTCTCACTCCTCTGCTAGTCCCCCCTCTTTTTTATATATCAATTGACCCTCCATGCCTATCTCATCCTGGCCTTCTTTATTCTCTGTCTTTTCTCTCTTTCCACTACTTTCCACTACTTTCCACTACTTTCCACTACCTTCCCCCTTCTCTCTCTCTTTCTTTCTCTCTCTTTCTCTCTTTTATCTAATTTCATTCATGTGCATCACATGTTTGTTGTCTCCTTCTTACCCTCTCTTCTTTCTCATTTCTTCCTCCCTTTTCAACATTTTTAACCTCTAGCTCTCCATTCTCTCCCCCCCTGTGTTTATTCCCTATTGCCCCTCTCTGTCTTTGTATGTCTCCCTCCCTAGTCCCTCTCTTCCCCTCTTCCCCTCTCCCCCTCTCTCCCCCATCTCCCCCATCTCCCCCTTTCCCCCTCCCCTTTCTCTCTCTCTCTCTCTCTCTCTCTCTCTCTCTCTCTCTTTCTCTCCATTTGCCATCTCTCATTCTTCATCTCTCTCCATTCCATCCTACCTGCTCTCTCTTTCATCCTATCTGTATGTTTGTGCTTAAATTGCATGAGCTTATAATCATATTGTATAACGTAAAATTAAGAAAAATAATTGTGCTTGTGCATATAAATTGCACATTGTCATAGTCTGCATGAAGCTTGTCATAGTCAGCATGAAGCTTGTCATAGTCAGCACGAAGCTTGTCATAGTCAGCACGAAGCTTGTCATAGTCAGCATGAAGCTTGTCGTAGTCAACATGAAGCTTGTCGTAGTCAACATGAAGCTTGTCAGAGTCAGCATGAAGCTTGTCATAGTCAGCATGAAGCCTGTCATAGTTGACATGAAGCTTGTCATAGTCAGCATGAAGCTTGTCATAGTCTGCATGAAGCTTGTCATAGTCAGCACTGAGCTTGTCATAGTCAGCATTAAGCTTGTCGAAGTCAACATGAAGCTTGTCGTAGTCAACATGAAGCTTGTCAGAGTCAGCATGAAGCTTGTCATAGTCAGCATGAAGCCTGTCATAGTTGACATGAAGCTTGTCATAGTCGAAATGACGCTTGTCATAGTCAGCACGAAGCTTGTCATAGTCAGCATGAAGCTTGTCATAGTCAACACGAAGCTTGTCATAGTCAGCACGAAGCTTGTCATAGTCAGCATGAAGCCTGTCATAGTTGACATGAAGCTTGTCATAGTCAGCATGAAGCCTGTCATAGTTGACATGAAGCTTGTCATAGTCAGCACGAAGCTTGTCATAGTCAGCATGAAGCTTGTCATAGTCAGCACGAAGCTTGTCATAGTCTGCACGAAGCTTGTCATAGTCAGCATGAAGCTTGTCATAGTCAGCATGAAGCTTGTCATAGTCAGCACGAAGCTTGTCATAGTCAGCACGAAGCTTGTCATTGTCAGCATGAAGCTTGTCATAGTCAGCATGAAGCTTGTCATAGTCAGCATGAAGATTGTCATAGTCAGCACGAAGCTTGTCATTGTCAGCATGAAGCTTGTCATAGTCAGCATGAAGCTTGTCATAGTCAGCATGAAGATTGTCATAGTCAGCACGTAGCTTGTCATTGTCAGCACGAAGCTTGTCATAGTCAGCATGAAGCTTGTCATAGTCAGCATGAAGCTTGTCATAGTCAGCATGAAGCTTTTCATAGTCAGCACGAAGCTTGTCATTGTCAGCATGAAGCTTGTCATAGTCAACATGAAGCTTGTCATAGTCAGCATGAAGCTTGTCATAGTCAGCATGAAGCTTTTCATAGTCAGCATGAAGCTTGTCATAGTCAGCATGAAGATTGTCATAGTCAGCATGAAGCTTGTCATAGTCAGCACGAAGCTTGTCATAGTCAGCACGAAGCTTGTCATTGTCAGCATGAAGCTTGTCATAGTCAGCATGAAGCTTTTCATAGTCAGCATGAAGCTTGTCATAGTCAGCATGAAGATTGTCATAGTCAGCACGTAGCTTGTCATTGTCAGCATGAAGCTTGTCATAGTCAGCATGAAGCCTGTCATAGTCAGCATGAAGCTTGTCATAGTCAGCCTGAAGCTTGTCATAGTCAGCATGAAACCTGTCATAGTTAACATGAAGCTTGTCATAGTCAGCATGAAGCTTGTCATAGTCAGCATGAAGATTATCATAGTCAGCATGAAGCTTGTCATAGTCAGCATGAAGCTTGTCATAGTCTGCATGAAGCTTGTCATAGTCAGCATGAAGCCTGTCATAGTCTGCACGAAGCTTGTCATAGTCAGCATGAAACCTGTCATAGTTAACATGAAGCTTGTCATAGTCAGCATGAAGCTTGTCATAGTCAGCATGAAGCTTGTCATAGTCAGCATGAAGCTTGTCATAGTCAGCATGAAGCTTGTCATAGTCAGCATGAAGATTGTCATAGTCAGCACGTAGCTTGTCATTGTCAGCATGAAGCTTGTCATAGTCAGCATGAAGCCTGTCATAGTCAGCATGAAGCTTGTCATAGTCAGCCTGAAGCTTGTCATAGTCAGCATGAAACCTGTCATAGTTAACATGAAGCTTGTCATAGTCAGCATGAAGCTTGTCATAGTCAGCATGAAGATTATCATAGTCAGCATGAAGCTTGTCATAGTCAGCATGAAGCTTGTCATAGTCTGCATGAAGCTTGTCATAGTCAGCATGAAGCCTGTCATAGTCTGCACGAAGCTTGTCATAGTCAGCATGAAACCTGTCATAGTTAACATGAAGCTTGTCATAGTTAGCATGAAGCTTGTCATAGTCAGCATGAAGCTTGTCATAGTCAGCATGAAGCTTGTCATAGTCAGCATGAAGCTTGTCATAGTCAGCATGAAGCTTGTCATAGTCAGCATGAAGCTTGTCATAGTCTGCACGAAGCTTGTCATAGTCAGCATGAAACCTGTCATAGTTAACATGAAGCTTGGCATAGTCAGCATGAAGCTTGTCATAGTCAGCATGAAGCTTGTCATAGTCAGCATGTAGCTTGTCATAGTCAGCATGAAGCTTGTCATAGTCAGCATGAAGCTTGTCATAGTCAGCATGAAGCTTGTCATAGTCAGCATGAAGCTTGTCATAGTCGACATGAAGCTTGTCATAGTCAGCATGTAGCTTGTCAATACCAAATTAAGAACAACATAATCATCAGGTGGTGCTGTAAAGCACTGCCGTGGTCTTCATGAGAGCACGCCATACAACTCTGTCTTCTGCCAAGCGTGTTGCACCCTCCATTCCTTCCCTGGTCCAAGATGTAGGTGGACGACCTCTGCAATGCTTCCCTTCAATCGCACCTTGCAGTATTGTTTTTCCAATTTCTTCCGTTCTCCTAACAATGTGCCAAAAGTACTTAAGTTTTCGTTCCATAATTCTTCTTCTGATATTTAAGTCTGTGCCAATCTTGTTCAGAATACATGCATTTGTTCTCCTATCTTGCCAAGACACCTGTAAAAGTCTTCTGTAGCTCTACATCTCAAACGTGTTGACTCTTTTTCTGTCATTCTTAGTCATGGCTTAAGACTCGCATCCATATGTTGCATTGGAGAATGCAGTTGAACGAAGAAGTCGAACCTTCATAATAGTGAGCTTTCGTTATGAGGACGGACGGGCTCCAGTGCGGTAATCCGACACCAAGATCGATCTGCGCATGCGCCACCGCCCGCTCTGGAATCCGCGCGGGGAATCGAGAACGTGAATTCTGAGATTTCTCGTCCTCGACGAGTAGATGACAGCAGCCAATCAGCGCCCGTACAGATGATGTAATGCAAATCGCACGTGCGACCGGCTGTTTTGTAGACAAGCTCGGTAGGGGGTGTGCCAGATGACGCCACACGCACCGTCGTTCGCGTTCTCTGTCTTTTAGCGAAACTGCATGTGAATTGCCGAGAACGGACGGCGAGAACAGATTGCTCACTGATCTTGTTTCCGTCCGCGGGGCTATAACGAAAGCTCCCTATTGAGTGACAGGCCTCGGCTTTTCCAGATATGAGACGTGCTCTGCACGGATGATCTTGCTATTGTCAGTCTTCTCCTTATTTCTGTGTTGCTCGCTCCTTTGTTATTGATTATGGATCCCAAATATTCAAACTATTTCAATCTTCTTTCCGTTTACAGTGAAGTCATTGTTGTTGCTGTCTTTGTCAACTCTCATTAATTTAGTCTCTTTAGTGTTCAATAGAGGATTTTTCTCTTCACTCACCTTTCTGATATGGTGCAATAAGTCAATAAGCTCCTCTCTGCTGCTGTAAACTAGAGGTTGTGATCCTTGTCCCCCCGAACTTCACTCCTAGATATATTTAATGTAAGATGACTTCAACCCATTTAAGTAGTACATACGTGCATTTAACAGATTAGAATAAATGGTAAATACTAGAAAATAGTACAATTTTGGTAGCAATATGTGGTTCAGTTCTTTCAGCAAATTTGAACCACTTGTGGGGTGGAGAAAGAAAGGAAAGAGTGAAAAAACTACTTTGTTTGTGTTGTTACTAAAATCATACCACCCTGAACAATTACATCATGAGGATTGACAAGGGTAGGCATGTCTTGGTTTGTGTTGGACAGTCACTCTAGCTCATTGAGGCAGGGGGAAACAGGAAGGAAGTTGAATCCAAAACAAGCTGAAAATGCACAAGGAGGCATGTCTAATACTGGTACACATCAATCAACAAGTTCAGTCAAGGGAGTGAATTCTTTTGCAGACTTTACCAAATTCTGTAAAAGCATCGCATAAACAACAACTTTGCAGGTTTAGTTCATAAAATATTACATTTAACCATCATGTTGAATTTAAAGAATGCATGCAAAGTTTTACTATTTTGTAGCATATTTTAGTGTTTATAACACTCTTACAGTAGACACATTAAAAGAACATTTAAAAACAAATATTTTTCAAATGATACATGCACATATGCACATATGCACATGCACATATTATACACATAGACACTTGCACATACACACGCACATACACATGCACACACACATATGACACACATGCACATACATGTACACACAAACACACACACAAACACACAAGCACACACACCACTTGCATGCTACAAAGAAATCACTCTTTGCATTTAGGGTTGCTTAATATTGAGCCCCCATGATTTCTTTTCATCGATTTACGTATCTACTTGAGATAAGCTTAGGAGATGTGCTTGTGTGTCCGGATAGGCAGGAGAAGTAAATGTGATCAGGAGAGCCATGAATCTTGTGGTGGAGCGGTTAACCAAAATGATATGTTTTTTTTTCTTGCAAATGTCACGAGGCTGATGCAAGCTGTGGTGAGGAGAGATGCGGAGAACAGCAACATTGCAAATTTACAGCCAACCTCAGGCTGTTCACAGAAAAAAACTCATTTACGAGTTGGGGGGGGGGGGGGGATTCTTCAGGCCTAAGGGTATGAAATAAACATCAGGCTGTTCCTTCTACCCATTGAGAGAACACCAATCACAGGGAAGTCTTTGTTTACCAGGTAAGAAAAATCAAGCTGAGTCAGCGGCTTAGCTTTTAAACTGCTTCTTAACTAGACATTGTCATATCTTTGTCATGGTAGCAGATTATGTTTGGGTCTGAACAACCCCACCTTCTAATACATTCTTAGGCCTCTACTGTGTTTGCACCGATGATCATTGTGCAAAAGGGCTCAGTGCAAATTTACACCCCCCTCCCCCCGAAATGCAAAAAATCCCCCCTCCCATGGTAGCCCATGTGAAATGATTCACAGCATAGCTCATGGTGGTCTGTTGAGGATGTCAGGCTTAAAGAACAAGCCTCACAATTTCACAATTATTTTGTTCACCCCAACCCTCATCTCCTCACAAAATCACAACCTGTCTTTGTAAGTGCAATACGACAGGAGAGGAGTGAATAAAAATAATTTAGAGAGAGAGATAAGTGCGCTTTTAGAGCCCTGGCTGTATGGTGCATATGTTCCATTACAATAATTTGAGTGCTTCTACGCTAGAATGGCTATGCCATAATGGGGAGGGGTTAGATATGTTGATGGCCTCTACTGTCGTGTTTGCTATTATGTTTTGTTTTAAGCAGGGCTAAAAGGTTTGAGAAATGTGGAGTTTGTATGTGATATGAAGTCTGTGAGCGCGTGGCAAATTTGTGTTTTTATGTGTTTTGCTTTGAAGGGATGCCCCCTGGCTATTAAGGGAGAGATGGAAGGAGAGAATCGGAGGGAGTGAGAATGGGAGACTGAGAGACAGGGGGAGAACGAGAGGAGAAAATGAGGAAATAGGGGAAGGGAGAAGGAGAGACAGAGAGAGAGAGACAGAGAGAGAGAGAGAGAAAGAGGGAGAAAAGGAGGGAAAAAGGGGGAGTGAAAGGAGGAAGGGGAGAGGGAGAAGGGAATAGAAAGATACAGAATAAGAGACAAGGAGAAGAGAAAATTAGATGAGAAGAAATCAAGAGACAGATAGATAGAACAGACAGATAGACAGACAAAAAAGAGGAGAAAAGGAGACAGAGAGACAGAGAGAGAGAGAGGTGTATGTGTGTGTGTGTGTGGGGGGGGGCAGAATAGAGAATTAAGAGAGAGGGAAAGGAAAAGAAAGAGAGATAAAGAGATAGAATAAAAGATGGGTTGAGAGAGAAAAAGATGATTAGATTGTTATTTGTCAATGGCTTGCCACCTTAACATATTCACGAAAGCTACATCATTTATGAAGTGTATCCTTCGCAACATTAATCATTTACCACAGCATCCAGAGATCTTTCATTGCTTTGAAAGAGGCAATCAGTCAGATGTAACAATCACTGAATATCACTAGTTTAAAGGAATAAAGGGCAAAAATAAATCTTTCATGACAAAGCAATTCACCTCAAATAATGATACTCACACCTTTTGCCTAGCATTTAGTGATATTCCCTGGATATTTTACCCATTGGTCGTCTCTCTTCATTGATGGAAATGGAGATGGAGAGGCAAGAAATACCCCATGGGAACTTTTAGCTTTCTCATTTCCACAATCTTTTCCGTATACATACGTCACTCGCCCCATTACCCCCGAAGATCACAAAACAAGATTGGCGCTGTTTGCGCGTGAAATTGTCCATCCATGTCCTCCCTTCTTTTCTTTTCCTTACATCTTGACTGGTTGGATGAGAGAACAAAGGCTTGATGTCAGCCTCTCCTCCAACCTTACCTGCCCATTGGAGGATGTTACCTTGGCAACAGCATATTCATGGCAACGGGGTATCGTTTTCCTCCGCTTGTTACGCGGTAGGAAAGGTTAACTTGCGGAGACGTGACGGGGAGGCGACACACCGATATTTTCCTTTCTCTTTTCTGTTTGCACTTTATGGTGCTCATTCCTATTGCCAGGGAGAGGGAACAAGTTTCCTGGCTCAAGCCTCTCTCTCTTTATTTCTCTCTTTCTCTCTCTCACTCTATCTCTCCCCGATTATCTCAAAATGAGACTGAATAGCCCAATTGACATCATTCTTGGCTAGCTCCCTCTTCTTCTTTCTTCTTTTCTCTCCCATTCTCTCTGTCTCTCTCCCCCTCTCTTTCTCTCTTGCTTTCTCTCTCTTTTGCTCTTTTTCTTTTTCTTTCTCTTTCTCTCCTTCTCTCTTCTTCTCCCCTCTCTCTCACATTCACTCTCACTCTCTATCCCTCTCATCTCATTCCCCTCTTTTCTCTATCTGTCCCTTTCTCTCTTGCTCTCTCTTTTCTCATTTTATCTTCTTTTATGTCCCTCTTTCTTTTCCTCTTTCTCTCTCTATCTCTCTCTCTCTCTCTCTCTTTCTCTCTCTCTCTTTCTCTCTCTCTCTCCACGATTATCTCAAACGAGATTAAGTACCACAATTGACATCATTCCTGGCTAGCTCTTTTTTCGCATTGTGTTCTCATTGGAAGTTTCCTGCAAATTCTGCACAGAGAACCTCAATTGATGATACTTGTTGATTTTCCTTTTCCTTTTTTTCTCTCATGGTGGTAGAGTGTTTCATTTTGAACAGTGTATTGAAGAAAATAGATTTCAAGGACTTCACTTAGAATAAGGAACCCAAAAGTGACTTGTCATTTATTGATAATGAGGAGGTTTGGGGGAAAGTTCCTGAGAAGTTCAATGTCAAAAAGGTCAATGAACCAGAGATAGGTCCCTGTCAAACTATAGAGCCAGAATACCAAATTCAACTGTTGAATCTCTAGCTGGAGACACACAGATGAGTTTTGAAGTTATAAATTCACAGGTCAAATCTCAAAGGGTCATGCACTTTGCACCATATTTCCAGCATTTTAATCATATTTACTAGTCCTCACAACTGAGTGCATCAAGACTTACCACCCAACTTCTGAACTTGAATTAGTTGGTCACAGGTCTGTGAATGAAAAGGCCAAGGTTTTGAATGTATCCACCAGTGCTTCCATCAAAAGAAGATGAGTATCAAAATTAAGTTTTGGAAGCAAATTTATTCAAACTAGATGATGCTCACATAGAGTCAAATTGTAAAAATGGAAACATATCTATTGGTAGTGCCATCTTGGAGCAGAGTTCTTAAACAATGCTTTTTCTAACCTAGACTGTCAGTATCAGTATACTATTGGTATTTAAATTGTTGAGACCAAATTTTATTGTTCTTACCAGTGGGTGGTCCTGATATTCTTAACCAGTACATAGTAAAGAATGAGTTGCTATCTATTTCAACTTTCCGTATCACAAAGCCAGCTGTGATCAATTGCAACTTACAATTGATTCTGTGGCCATCAATTTTATTAAAATGACTGATGCGCAAGACTAGGGCTGCGGTCGTGCGGTTCTTGCTTTGTATTTATATGTATTTCAGTAGCTATCTATAATAGCGATACCATAGCTCGATATCACAGCGATACCATAGCGATACTATAGCTCTGCTGTAGTCTAGTCGGCTGTTTCAGTGGTACGAACAGCAAAAAAAGTGTGAAATGTAAAGCCTACTCATTTAAAAAGTATCTGAATGAGGAGTCTTGAGTGCCGGTGATTAACTGTTTACATACTTTCTACAACATTTAAGCGTGATCACTGGCCATTATTGACAGCTTGATAAACCACACAGGTTTTCTCGTCGACGCAGTAATGCAGCTGTCGACTACAGCCTCATACCACTGTATTGTGACCCCACAGTTTTGGCTGGATAGAAAGTTAGATTGGTGATGCAGTAACTTGGCTTAAACTCACTTTAATTCCTCTTTTCAGTTGGTTACGGCAATTGTATCCATAAACGTGCAATGTCCAGCTACGCCCCAGCTCCTAGACTCTTTATTAACGCACACTACATATTTTGGAGCAACCTTGTCATGTATAAGTTGAGAATCATCACACTTTTATCCATAAGCATATATATGAATGCCCACAATCTGAAGAAAGTTTCAAAAGCTGTGTAAGGTTTTATGATACAAGATTTAAAGACAAAAAAAGCTGAAATGGTCCCCAATTTGATACACTGTCACTATGATATTATTTACATACAGAGACTGCATTACTAGTCAGGCATACGACTCACTCACTATTGCTTTGCTTTTTGGTTGCAATATGTGTTCGTACAATCAAAAAAGTTTGAGGAATTAATTAATTCCTCTATCTAAGCCCTGACAATATTGAATATTTTAAAAACAGAGCTCTACTGCTGATTTTGCTTTAAGTAGCAAGTTGTACACAATGTCAATGAATCAATCATAAGTCTACGATCGATTTACAATCGATCGTAGACTTACGATTATCCAAGGAAGATATGATCGATTCGCCCAGAAAGTTATCGATATCGATGGAAGGTTCTTTGTGATACAGATTTACGATGGATCATAGCTCTTTGTGATGTGGGACCCTGACCTTATTGGAACATGGTCAAGAAAATGTTGAAAAAAACCTAGGATTCTGGTAGCAATTCCAAAAAATAGGTCGTGTAGACCACTTGAAGGATAGTTTGTGTACAATATGTTAAGTATAACTCTGTCTATGTTACATGCGTGCAACAGAAACACACACAAATCATATCAAGCAGTAGTGAGTCGAGGGGAGAAGGGATTAAACAGATTGATGGGAGAGTCCCTTTAAATCAAAATCAATGATTCTTTCAGGAGAAAAGTGGATAATTGCTTCCCTCTGAGGTTCGTGCCTCTACGTTCCTCGTTGTTTTCTTCTCGCTTTCTCCTGGCTTTCTTCTCGCGCCTCGCTCTCCTCATCTGCTTGCCTAGCTCTGCTTCCTAACGACCAAGCTCCCAACACGCTCTCCACTCTCAATTTGCGTAATTGCTGCTGAAGATGAATGATGAGAGGAAGGAGAGAGGAAGAGGGAGAACAGAAGAACTCAAATGAGAGAGAATACAGGATGTTTGATCCGAGTCTGGGTCTTTGTGCACCTAACTTTTGGGAGGCACGGGCTGTGTGACATCATATTGAATCATGGACTATTTTTTTGCATTATGAATTGGAATGTGAAGTGAGGTCTGCGCTATGTTTGGTTTGTGGTTTTGTTAAGGCGATGATTTGTTCCTGTGGGGTTGGAAAATGGGTTTGGATGTTTTGAGAGAGAGAGAGAGAGAGAGAGAGAGAGAGAGAGAGAGAGAAATAGAACTCAAGGATGAAAATGGAAAAGGGGAGAAAACAAATAAAGGAGTTGGGCAGGAAAAGATGGAAATATGGTGAGATGAAGAGAAAGAGTTGGAAGAAAGATAGAATGAGAGTGGAGAAAGGGGGATAGATGAAGAGAGATATATAGAGAGATAGAAAGAGAGAGAGAGAGAAAGAGAGAGAGAATGAAAAGAAAGAGAGAGAGAGAGAGAGCTTTTGGAAGAGACCAGACAGGTAAATATATGTACAGTTGCATGGGGCAGGGGCACCTTCAGTTAGCAGAGCTAGAGGTAAAAACAAGGGTGGACATAAAAGGCAGAAGCACTCTTTTGTAATGGCAGGTCCTATTGTCCCTAATTAATTGTTACAAGGCTGCATGCTTCTGACATGATATTGTATGGCTAATGCACATTATCTTACTTTTACCTCCATACCAAGTATGTTCAAGATCATCTCTATTAACCTGTTGCTCATGAGTAGATTATCTGGTTTTGTGAACCCTGGTCCAGTTAGGATGTCAAAATTTGCCATGGAACTGCAGTAACCAAAGGGATGTGGCGTAATTACATGTATGCCCCATAAGGTATTAGAAGTTTATTTGCAGCCTGTTGTTTATCATCCAAAAAGCAGATTGTATGGGAGTCATGCTGCTTAGTATCTCAGTGGAAAAAAGCCAGCCTGCATATATGCCTGCTTAATGAAGAGCAGGTCAAAGACATGACAATGCAGAATGGTTTATTACCTCATCCCTTTTCTGACAAACTGGCACTCTGTGGGATTTGTGTATATTAAATGTGAATACAGTGAATACTTGTAGCACATGAAGAGTTGATCTCTCCCTTCTCATGTATTTTCCTCTGCAGGTAAGAACCACATCACTCATTGTCACTCAGATTAAGACCTAGGACTTAGCACAACACTGGTAAGTGGGTTATTTATACATTACCATATCGATTGGCCTTCTATCTAAATGTACAGTGTCAGCTGAGATTAACATTCATAACTGTCATTGCTTACTAATTGTGACATATGTCTGTGTAGCCTTGAGGCATGTAATACAGCAAAACCTGTACATAAAGATTGCATAAGAGAGACACAATCATGGTCTCTTTCTACAGGTAGGGGGGAGGGGGAGGGGTGAACAATAGCAATATACCAGACAGAGTCTGAGCAGACTATTAGAGTTCTTCCATAGCTACCTCAGATATCAAACACTGAAGTGAGGCCAAGTGTGTCTGCTGCCCTCTTATGCTCATTGTATGTAGTTCATTAAGCCATTTTATTTCTAGCCTACCAGTACTTGCTTTAGTACATATGTGATAATATACAACTGATAAGCCATTGTGCATATGGCTGCACACCTATAACTCTATTTTGGGACAAATCATACAAAACATGACGTCATTATTAGGTGGTCTGCCATGCCATGGCAGATCACCTCTTGTTTTTGTCCGAATTTTCTTTCTTTATTATTATTATTATTTATTTTTATTCCTATTTTTTGTGGCATTGATATCTCCACAATGCATTGGCCATGTTTAATCAAATGTTCATCATGTATAGGTATATATGTGAACATGTTACAGGAACATTTTCAAGGTCATTACGTAATCGTGACGTCACGCACGAACAATTTAATGAAAATCTATTATTTCATGTAGCTCTAAAACTGTTCATTTCTGTGTAATGATATTTGGCATGTATGTAATTAATGACAAGATAATTAATTTCAATGAAAAAAAACGCGCGCGTACGCGTACGTTAGTGCATTAACGCGCGCGTAAAATAAAAAAATGCTCCAAATCAACTAGAAATTGTTTTGCATATGTTTGAGGCTATTTCTAGCATTTTTCAAATCTCCGCGCGTATGCGCGCGTTTTTCCGTGCGTTTAGCAAACGCAACGTCAGAAAAACGTTTTTTCACTGGATTCATGTTTCTGACACTACAAACAACACATCCTGAAATTTTGAGCCATTTCCATGCAATAATAAGGTCGTGCGGGTGCGTCAAAGTTCAAAGTCCGCGTGTGCGTCAATACGTTTTTGTGTGCAAATATTGCAAAAAACATGACCACCTTCAATCAGCCATAGCTCCTCAGAATGGCTGGTGACCCCCAATTTTTTTTTCATATTTTGAAAGAGTGGGAACTGTAGATGCTATTTCATGTATCATTTGGTCGTTAAATACATCGTAACGTCATCATATCGCCATATGAATCGAAAAAATCAATTTTCATATATGACGTCATAAACTTTTTTTACCCGTTCTTGCGTATCTCAGTAATCTTTGGTCAATTTTGTTCTAAATTTCAGTATGTGATAGCTGAGACATTGCTCTATGAGAAATTAGCCCTAATATTTCAATAGGATTCCATCTTCATGGTATAAATTTGATTATAGACATTAATGTCAAAATCGATCGTATGTACGTGTTATGTGAATGGAAGGGGTATTTATGAAATGACATGACGATCTTCTAGGAGCTGTATCTTGCTTATGTTCAATTCTGTTACTCTGAAATTTTAGTATGTTGTAGCTGAGTCTACTAGCTTTCGGGGACGTCATCTTTATTTTTTAATCAGATGTCGCGATCATGGCAAAATTTCATCTTGAATATCAATTTCTTAATCATTCTAGCACCTGCTGGGCATTACGTGTTAAGTGAATGGGAAGATGTATGGCTCAATTGGTAAGGCGCCGCGTTTTAAGATCTCGAGGCCCCCGGTTCGATTCCTGGAGTGGGTAGGGTAAATTTTTGCATTCCTTTTACAATGTTTTTTTTGCCATCTTCTTCTGTTTTATCCCTCACTTTGTCATTCTCTTTGAGATTTTCTTTCCCATTCGTTTTCTCTCGCCCCTTTATCTTACATGGCTATTAATTACATGTTAGCACAATATACATGTAACCATTTAGGCATGTCTCTGAAATGTACGTTAGTAGACATTGTAGGTGCGCTATGAGCTTTCTTGAGCGGAGTCTCTGATTGCTTATGAATGGATGGTGTCACGATTGAAGGTCCATATCACCGTGCATTTTTAGCCCATGTCAGTGCATGAATTTGCCAATGCAGACCACCTTATACTTGTCCACAAGTATGTCTCGTTGAATTTTGTTCTTGTTCAAAATCAGTTGAACAGCTTTCAACAATTTTTGTTTGCATAAGCATAAAGAGTGATCATTATTGCACCAGAGCAGTGCAGTGTGGTTAAGCATAGATAGGTCCCTGAATAAGTTGATGGGGACTTTATGAAGTCGCACAAGCAACTAAAACCTTGAGCAAATTCACTCCTAGCCTCTTTTTCATGTTTTCACCCCCCCATAAAAAATGCCAAAGACTTGTCCTTCAAACACACACTAAGTATATGGAGAAATAATGCCAGGTCTGTGGACATACTGTAGTTGGTTCAATCTTGGAGCTCACAAAATCTGCTCTGTCTCCCTCTATGGATGGAAAGAAAGAACCTTGAATGGTTACTGGTTGCCATGGTGATTCTCTGCTGCAGCATTTTATATGGTTGTGCAGTTACCCTGGCCCAAGGACAGCCTTTTTTTTTTCTCTCTGTCTTCATGGATACTTTGGAACCTTCTCAGGAATTAATATGTCAGCTGACTAGAACTTAAACTTAAACTTAGAACTTAAAGTCCAGTCCAGAAATAGGATAAAAGCCCCAAATCTCTTTAAAAAAACATGTCATAATTGTTTTTATGTTTAAAATCATGAGTAATGAACATGTTCTTAAGTGTAAAAGTTTTTATCCCACAATACAATCGTCACAGTCATGTGACATGACAGGTTTGCACCTTCCTGTCACGCTTTTCACCTCAGTCCACCGATAAACACTGCTAGCTTGTCCTTCAAATAATGCAGATAACAGTATAAACATTGCAAATGATTTAGAGCCCTGTTACATAAAACTTGCCATTGATTGGTAATTTTGCTACTAATGGCAACTTCTGTGGAAACCTTGAATTTGATGGGCTGTAGAGTAGTACAATGGAAGTTATCGTTGATGGCAGAGTTGCCATTTATGGCAGAGTTACCATTGGTGGCAGAGTTACCATTAATAGTAAGTTTTATGCAACGGGGGCCCTGTCACGGTTTTAGTCATACACTTTCAACAAAGCCTCCAGCCTAACCCATGGCCTTCATACGCAAAACACAAACAAAATTATATATACATAATACATGTGGATTTTCATGACAACATAATAAACATGAAAGGGTAAACAAGAAAAACTATCACAGTAACAAAATATATGACAACTCATGAATACATGTCAGCGTAAATGATTAATTGTAACAAAATGTACCACATCTCATAAATGAAAGTGGAATGAAAGAGTTCTATATATATATATATTTATGTTGTAGAAGGAGAGAAGAGAAAGACAAAGATGCGGTATCAGAGATATGCATGTATATAGAGGGCATGTGATAGAACATGAGGAAGAGTAAGGAATGATACGGACAGATAACAGCAGTGATATTATTTACCTACTTTGCCTAAGTAAAGAGTAAAGAGAAGATTTAGAAAATAAGACTCACAAATTTCTCACTAATACTAGCTAATAATGAGTAAAATAGAATACGAAATTCTATTCTGCTTGAATTTGTTGTCTTTCAAAAAGCATGTCTGATTGATGTAGACTACCACCCCCTCCTTTCCCTTAAAGTTTGTTGACCTCAATGAAGGTCATTTCAGGTCACTACCTATCTAGGGCGAAGTCTAGCCCAGGGTTATGCACCAAGGACTGGTGCTATTATTAGCTTCGAAACATCCCTTCAGGAATGCCTGGTATGTGGGGAAAGGAGAATTAATTTCCTCTGTTTTTCTTCCCCTACATGCATTCATACACACACATATTTTTTTCAATGATCTTTATTATTGATTCCATAAACAAATATAATTCATACAATTCATACAAGTACAAATTAAGAGAAATGAAGTGAAAATATTTTACATTTTTGAACAGTAATTTATATCAGATAACATTTAATCATGGAAGGTGAATGAATAGTGATAGAATAATTTACACACACACACACACACACACACACACACCCACACACCCACACACACACACACACACACACACACACACACACACACAAACACACACACAAACTCACACAAGCACACATACACGCACATTTTCTCTTTGACCTATTGTACACCAGTCAAACTATTGTTTATACATGAGCTCAGTGTGTATTCTTTGTGCAAACATGCCTGAATGGTGCATAAAGAGTGACCCATTCTGTGCCAAATCAATTGGTGTTCTATAGGATTTGTGTGCCTATCTGTTACAAAATATTCACTTGACATATAAAAAGTTGATATTGTGTGTTGTTGTATATCATCACCGAATGATATAAAACTTGCCAAAATTTGGATTTAAGTTTGATGAATAAACTACTCTCATGTGTGCATAGTCAAAGGGGATTTGAAGGAAAGTAGGGGAAATTTTAATATTTATTTGATTATTCTTCTTTTACCAGTGTAGCCCTAGCAATGAGCAAAGCACTGTTTACCCCCCCCCCCCCTTTTTTTTTTTTTTGGGGGGGGGTACAAACATTACATAAACATTAAAAACCATTTGATACTTACATATAACAATTTCATTAAGAAAACTCACATTAATATTCCAATAAGGGACAGAGGAAGTGAGCTAAAGGAGATTAGCTCAAACAGGGCCCATCTCATAATCAGTTGTGATTGATTTAATTTGATGGCAAGTAAAATTCCCTGTCTCTAATTTACAGAGTTAAGATTGTTATCAATCGCAAGTGCAGTTACAGTAAATCGTAATTCAGGGCCCAGGAATGCAGTTTTTTTTTTTTTTTTTTTTATTTATTTCCCAAATAGGTATGATGACATTATTTTCAAATCTGATCTTATGAATACCTGACTAGTGTGAACCATGCCATGTGAGCTGAAGGAATGACATATGAAATGTGCTGAGAGACTTCTTGACAGGTAATGTACATTGAAATAACATACATTCCTAATGGTTAGCAGCTGTGTGCATAATGAGTTTACAGTGAGGGTGGGGAACGTGAAGGGGTGGGGTAGGGGAGGGGGAGGGGATTGGGGTGAGGGAGAAAAGTTGGTTGGAGGTGGGGGAGGGGAGAAATAAGAGATATATACATGAATAAGTAGATAAGAAGAAAAGATGAGAGAAGTGGGGAGTGAGAGATAGAGAGGCAGAGATGAAAAGCCAATCACATAGACAAACAGATCGATGAACAGACAGAAAGACAGGCAGGCAGGCAGGCAGGTACACAGACAGACAGACAGACAGACAGACAGACAGACAGACACATAAACACAGAGAGGGGGTAGGGACTAGTAAGGTTAACTGTCCTCTTTTCTGCAATTTTTTTCTCAAAATGTTCAAAATCTGAAATGGAGAGGAAACATACAATTTTATTAGGTGGACTATGAGTTCATGAGAAAAACATTTAAATATGTGCACTTTGTACTAATTTTTCAGGGGTTGAGTAGTGATAAATATAAAATTAATCACATAATTCCCAGCAGGCCTTTGTCATAATGCTGTGAAAGTTGAATACTTTTTACATATATTAAAACAAATTTAGATTCCATATAAATGATACAAGGATATTGATTGAAACGAGAAAAAAAAAACGCACCTGAGAAGCGCTGTTACAGTACTAAATGTCAAAAGCTGTCTGTTCATTGCCCTTAGTCGCACAAAGAAAAAATATTGAAAGAAAATGCCAAGGATATGAAGAAATTAAATAAAAGAAATAAGTAGTATAAAGAGAGACTTGTGGGTAGCCTATGGGCCAGGCTTTCGTATCTAATTCATCCTGTGTATACCAATGGGTTTGATCCTGACAAGACTTATTGCTTTTCTTTCCCAGTGTCGGACATGCTGGAGAAAGACTAGAGAGTGATTAGTCTACTTCGTCCAGACTTGTTTCTTGTAAACTTCACAGTAAACAAATGTTCAAAAGCCAGGAAGCCAGGCTAATATGAAGGCTGTTTTTTTTTTCTTGAAATCTGAATGTCATATGATGACATTTTTTTTCTCTCTTCTAAGTTTGGAAAAAATTGAGGTTATCTGCATGAGAACATGTGACACACCCATTTATGTAGTCTTTTCTTGCAGACCCCTCTTGAATGGTTTTTATGCTTTAAATTGGGAGTAATAGAGCATTCGTACAAATAAGTGATATAATGATGATGACAAATATTGACCAAGTAATGCAAGTTTAATCAATTCTGTACAATCATTATAATTCAAGATAAAGCAGAGAAATTTAAAATTAATAGATTCTACTAATAGATGATGAAAAAGGTTTCTAATTGTCGACTACATGCATGTCATCCTTCTAAATCAAATGGGGGCTGCATTCAGCTCATGGCCAGAAATCATTGCCCTCAATAGGTTACCCCCCCCCCCCTTCTTTCCTGAGGAAGCCAAAGTGGCCTTTAAATGCCAATATCCTAGGAGAACCCCCTTTTCTTTCTTTTCCATATGAAATATTTATGTGGTTTCTGGTTATAACCATATTAAGTACTACAAACAATTGAATGTGTATTGTATGAAAGAGTATACATTTCTGCATCAAGTGTAGTAATGATGTACATTATCATTTTGTAATGATTTTGCAAACAAGTTAAGGTGATGTAATTAATAAATTCTCAAATTGATAAAACACTGGAAATGTGTGAAAGACATGTTTCATCTTCAAATGGCAAAACTATTGCAATAAATTATATTTCTGACATTATTTTGACTAATTGCAGATTTTATATTTTTTAAAAATATCTTCTAAGGATACTCATTTTATATTTTCAATTAAGTGTTGCCAATTTCAAAGTAGAAGTAATGATTGTTTTTGCTCTTATACAACTCTGGTCATGAATAGTTAGGAGGGCAGTGAAACCTGATTAGGTCAATTCAAGACATACAAAGTATGAGACAAATAGATTTGTGAGAAAGATCAGACCTATCATAAGGTAGTTAGATGTGTTTGGAAAAAATGATTAGTACTAGCATTAAATCATGATTGTTAACCTTTGTTAAAATTCATGAATTAAATCCAATGGTCTTCAATGAAGTACTGTATAGACTTTCATTGTTAGTGTGGACTATACATAAACAAGACAATGCTCAGAGCATTGCTTGCCTGCCTGGAATTCACCAAGCAAGATGTAAACACACAAATAACTCATTACCATTTATTTATTTTTCCTTGAATTGCCATACCTTTTAACATTTGTATATTAATCATCTCTCTGTTTTGTCAGGCCGATTGCAATAACTTCTCAAGTGTCTTTTTAAGGAGAGCATACATCAACCTGTAGATGTTAAACTTCTTGGTGCGACATTACTTCTTGTGCAGAGTTGTAGCAAGAGGGAATGAAAGAGAAAGAGACATTAGTATTTTTTTCATTGGAGGTTAAGATTTCTTGATACAAATGAAATAATTCAATATTAACCCACAATTCCTCTCCTTTCTACCGTACAATCACTCCTTTCCTTCTCCCTTCCCTCAATCTCCCCCTCCCTTCCCTCTCCTCATTTACATCTCCCCCGTACATCCTTCTCTCCCTCCCTTCCCTATCCCTTCATGCCCTCTCCCTTCATTCTCTCTCCCCTTTCTTCCCTCTCCCCCTGTTACCTCTCCCCCATTTTTTCTCCATATTCCATCTCCTCTCTCCGTCTGCTTCACCCTTTCTCCTTCCCCAATTGCTTGCATTCTCTCTCTGTTGACTGTCTCCATGTCAACCCAGACTGTAATGGCTTCTCTGCTGTTGCCATAGCAATAATTACTACTGGAGAAAATGCAGGAGAGCAGAGAAGAAGAAACAGAAAAGGCAATGGAGGAAAACCTTCAGAAAAAAACTGTACAGCGCTCGGAATCTCCACCCATTAAGTCTCATTAGAAAACACCTTGGGATGAAAGGAGAAGGTTTCATCCTAACCACGGGATGAAATATAATAGAGAAGAAAGAAGTGAGTTCAGATAAATGATGGACATTTTAATGAATTACTCCCAATGGAGGGTAACATTGAACTAACTTTAGTGTTAAATACAGGCAGTTTTTAAAGGCGATTATTGAGCTTCATGAAAAAGGCTTGCAGAACACAAATATTAGAGTACGTTCAATCCATTAGAACTGAATTATGAAATACAGGTGAATGTAAATGTCATGTAACAACATATTTATTATTTACATAATTACCCCCAATTGAGGGAAAGATTGAACAGAGATTAGTGTAAGATTCAGCAGTACTAAATGATTATTATTAAACTTCATGAAAAAGGCTTGCAAAATACAACATTCATCCATTGAAACTGAATTATGAAATACAGGTGAATGTAATGATGTTACTAATAGGGGGAAAGTTGGGAATACATTAAGAAAACTGCTAATTGGCATTGTTTTTAGTGCAAATGTATTTTTCTTTTCTTTAAAAAAAGTGAGGTGTGCAAATTCATTGGGTTCTTTCTCTGTTATGTGAATCGTTTCGTTTTCTTTATTCTGGTCTTTAATCCTCCTGTTGTAATTTACATTGTTTTTGAGATAGTTATTCTCTTCTTTTTGAAAACAGTGAGGTGAACATATTCCACGGCATCTATTAACATAGTATGTCCATAATGCATCACTCCATGCTGCACTCAGGTGGAATTTAGTACCTCACAATCCTGCTAAGAGTGAGCACGCATGAATTGCGTGATTAAAGCTAATTTTCATTCTATTATTTGTGTATACTTGGAGAATGTGAAGTGCTGAGGGAAGGAGTATTGATGTTAAGAGTTGTATTCACACAACAAGTGTCTTGTTAAATATTCTGTAATGATTAGTATTAGTATTATCATTGTGTAGTAGAGGTAGTAGTGGAAGTAGCATTTGTGGTAGTAGCAGTGCCTTTATGAAGTACAGCTGATGTGGTAAGTAGGCATATTGATTTGACTAATGAAGCTATGAAATCACAACAAAAATAATAATTGGATTCAATACAGTTACTACTTCTTATTCTGTGGTTGCTACTACTACTACTACTACTACTACTACTACTACTACTACTACTACTACTACTACTTCTACTACTTCTACTACTTCTACTACTTCTACTTCTTCTTCTACTATTACTACTACTACTACTACTACTACTACTACTACTACTACTACTACTACTACTACTAGTACTTCTACTACTACTTCTTCTACTACTACTTCTACTACTATGGCTGTTCCTGCTGCCAGTATTTTGTTTGATATATGTTCTAAAATTCTTCCTGATATGAAAAGTGTTTTCAATATCTTGACCATATTGCTAAACTACAGACAAGATAGTTCATTGCTATTGGAAGTGGTGACAAGTGTGAAAGATGCCAATGTGATCTTCTATTACCACAGCCACATAGTTGTCTTTTCCAGCTTAGTCTTCACTGCAGACTCCTTTCTGTGTAAGACTCTTAGGGCATCTGATGTACCATTGTTAATGTATGAATTTGCAGATACTAGACTATACTATTAGACGACTGTTAATCTGAAATGCAAAAGTCAATCAAAACTCACTGAAAATCAAACTGAAGTGCCTGCATGTTGTAGCAAATTTGCTTCTTTGCTGTTCTCTCAATGAAGCCTGTGTCAGAAAAACATGTACTTCAAACATCTAATAGGTGGCAACAAAAACAACACATGACTTCATCAAGATTAAAAACTAGGTCATGCTCTTGAAAATATAATTGCAGGTTTTCATACTTAGTCTGATCTTAACAGACACACATAACATCTTGTTTCTTTTGTAACAGTTGACATTCACATGTTAAATGACAATTTTAAGACGATGAATAATAGGGTTGTATGTATGTGTGCATATAATGGAAACCTTCCTGAGTGAATCTTTCCATCAACATATGACCATTTATAAGTTAAAGTACACTTTTTTATACAACCTTTTGGAAATGTAAAACAATATTGTTTCCATGCCTGTTGCATATTTTCCCTCTCTTCTCTCTCTCTCTCTCTCTCCACCCCTCTCACTTTCTTATTCTCTTTATTTCTCTTTGTTGCTCGCTCTCTCTTTCTTTATTTCTTTCTTTTACTTTCTCTTTTTCTCTCTCACTCTCTTCCCCTTTCTTTCTCTTTCTTTCTCTTATTTTCTCTTTCTCTTTCTCTCCCTCTCTTTCTCTTTCTTTTTCTTTCTCTTTCTTCCCCTTACTTTCTCTTTCTCTCTCCCTCTCTTTTTTTTTCTTTTTCAGTCTTTCTCTGTCTCTCCCTGTTTTTCTGTCTCTTTCTCTTTTTCTCTCTTTCATTCTCTTTCTCTCTTTCTCTCTATCTCTGTCTTTATCTCCCTTTCTCTTTCTTTCTCTTTCCTTCTCTTTCCTTCTCTTCCTTTCTCTCTCTTTCTCTCTCTTTATTTCACTCTTTCTTTTTGTTTTCTTTTAAATATGGAACAATAAAAAAAGAATTTGAATCAATTGTGTGTGTGTGTCCACACCCAGCCACAGATGGACACATGAGCGTTTTGACCAATGGGTCTGCAAACACAGACTATAGAAATAAAACCATGTGTACAGGCGGCTTGTGTGGGAGAGCTGGTACAAGTATCAGCTTAAGCAACTCGCCTTTCACATGTTCACATTCACGGACAGTCACAGGCAGAAGGCTCTTCGTTAGCGAGCGACTTCTGTGGCTATTCCCCCCCCTTCCCTCGCCGCAGTGCCCGTCCAAATGCCTGGCAGGAAGGACGGATGGACAGAGAGTGGACTAATCCTGCAGAGTAAGCTAGTGAATGTGGAGAATTGATTGGTAGGTTTTTGAAATGTGTCTCTGTAAAAGTGAAAGGGAACAAACACTGCCGTGTGATGAGAACTTGCATTGGATCAAGAGATTGCTATCACTGAACTCTGTGGTGTCATGTGGTGGAGGATTTATGCTGTGAACCCTGGAGCTCACTGTGGAAAGTATACATCCCTTGTCATCTACGACTATGTTGGATATGAATAGGTTACCATGGCAACTGCTGACCCGTCACAACTGATCCGTTGTGGATGTGGTCTTTTGTTTAAACCCCTACAGTACCACGCTATATAATGGTACCACCCTACTGATGTGTTACACATTCATGTGCTCATGGGATGGAGAACGTTAATAGTGTTCTTTTCTGAGAATGTCAGGATCCATTGGGACCACAATAGTGCCTTCTGTTTGGTGTCTTCTAGGGAAGGTTTGAATTTCAAAGCAACCAATTTCTAGTTGAAGTATGATGGAGCACCTCAGTATCACATGAAGGAGTTCTTAATCAGCCAGAATATAACGTAATAATTTCAAGCTAATGAAGAATTCATGCTTTGTTGTCTGAGGGGTGTACATAAACACATAACCCACACATTTTTTGGATTTTGTGGCTGCTTTGCATGTATGGATTTTCCTTTCTGTCGAATGTCTTTTCTTGTTGTCTTTTCAAAGTATCCATGCTGGTGCATGGCCGCTTACTCTTACTGCGTAAGAAAGTGTTTCTGATATGAGATTTATTTCATCCATAAATGTATGTATCAATGAATAATCTTTATTGATCCATAAATTCTTTTTACATTACATACAAATGACTGAAGATTATATTAATGCATCAATCTGGTAAATAGATAAAAGAGGCATCAGCAAAAAGTGATTGAAACCAAGAGGATTTGACCCTGTCATTTAATTGCTGGAAGCCAGTCAAATTAATTTCTCTGCATCTTTAAATTCCTCCTACAAAGCTTCTGTATGGTCCTATCCCAAGACAGCATCCTCCATTGTCCCTTCCGGAGCACTGAATCCGTTGATTTACCCTCAAACACAGGATAGCGCTTGAGCAAGTCAAACATATACAATTTGGAAAAACCACAGGACATGGTAGTAAATTCTAGCACTGTATAAGAACTTCCCTCCCAATAATAGACCTGGAATTGACTTCCAGCAGACGATTGCTAGCTTGCAAGTAGGTTTGGGAGAGTCGTCCAAAACCTAGCGGTTCCGTAGCCTAGCTATTTGCATGTTCATTAGCCCGATCAGGTGAAATAACTAGCTGTTTGGTCAAAAAAATTTCCCAAGAAATCTTGGGCTAGATACCCAAATAGCGAACTAATAGCTCGCGAACTAGCTTGCTATTTCACGGAGCGTTTTCATTAGCCTCAAACTTTCTCATTTTCAGCATGCATCAGCATGCTGTGCACTGAGGCATTGTTTACTTAAGGTTTTTATACGTGCGTGAATGCGAGCTCATAACCGAGACCATGCGGTCGTGGCCTATTTCTGTCGCACACTGCGCATATGGGAACATCTAGATAATTTATGCATCCTGAGTTTTGAGCTTACGTATCCCGAGTTTCGAGCTAATGAAGACGCGATTGCAACTTTAGGCTAGTTCCCCGAATCAGCAAACTAGCTTGCTATTTCGTCTGATCCAGCTAATGAAGACGCACCTGAATAGCGCTAAATGGCAGGGTCTTCATGCCTATGTGAGAACATGCCATCAGGATGTCATGGGAACAGCGCCCATCAGGAAAAGATGGAGAGTGGTAAATTGATGAATGCTTCTGACATGGGTGGCACATCAAACATGCATGTCTGATTTATAACCCTGTGTCAGTGGTAATTAACACATACTCAGCTGTCTCCACCCTTCAAGCCCTGGGGCGTTCACACTAGATCTGTCCCTGTCAACTGGCAGATTAGTGGGTGGGTGTGAACAAGGTATTTTGTAAGTTGAAGATGTGCTGGGTGCTTCTTTTGAAGTGATAGAGAAAATCATAAAACGCATCAGAAAAGTGTAAATAGCAGAAAAGCAGATTGGCAGAGCTTTGAGAATTAAAATGCTTTTGGACCATACGTTTTTTATATTGATCTCATTAATGTGGCTTTTACTGTAAGGTTAAATGTCTCAAGAAAGCAGACTTGATTGTATATCTTCTATATATATTTCTTTAATCAGCTCATCAGCTCTCGCCTGCCATCCAGGCTCTTAGAAATTTGTCCTTTTGAAAATGGAAGTCAGATCTGGAAAATAGGTATTCGTTTGGACTTTGCTCAAAACAATGTTTTTTAAATAATTTTGATGGGGTAGGGGAGGGGGTAGGGGCCCAATAGCTTGGACCGCAGGCTATGGCGAGGGACCCATGGTTCATTGCCTCTGGATGGTGAATATTCAGAGACGTAGCGGTATTTTGACGGAGCTGCTTGGCAGCCCACATATATCGTTGTGGCAGAAGCAATCTTGTGCTTGCTGGAGCGTGCACGACACATTCTTCCTTCTCGGGCAGGCGCGTGCGGGCACGATAGTGCAGCGTCAAACATTGATGTGCCGGATGCGAAAATCAAGTAAAAAGGTAAAAAGCATCTGCGCAAAGTCTTGCAAAAGCAGATTCTAGGAGCATAAAAGACGTTTCATTTGTTTTTTCATTTCACTCATTCTGCTTAAGTGCATCCACTAGTTTTGACAGGAAGGTCTAAACCTTTTTGGTTGTCTGTTTTGTAAGATGCATGACTTCGTTATGGAGCGTTTGAGCATTTTTAGGAAAAGGAGATGTGATTAGAGGTATCCTATGGGTATGAGGGTTTTGTTTGGTTGTTGATTCTATGTGATTATCATCCAGTGTTAACATTCACAGTGTAGATTGTGATTCCACTCTTTATCTCTCTCCCCTTCATCTTATCTACATGCACATCATACTACTACTACCACTACTACTACCACTACTACTACTACTGCTACTACTACTACTACTACTACTACTACCACTACTTCTACTACTACCACTACTACTACTACTACTACTACTACTACTACTACTACTACTACCACTACTTCTACTACTACCACTACTACCACTACTACCACTACTACCACTACTACTACTACTACTACTACTACTACTACTACTACTACTTCTTCTCCTATTCTGCTCCTACTCAGTATTAGGACTCCTATATTCATGGCCAACAACTAGCAACATACATTCAGCCACATGAATGTACAAGGCTGTCTCCAAGACATCCATCATACTCCTCTTGTTATTTCCATGACATTACAATTTGCCATTAATGCTATTAAAAGTTGAGGACTCCCCATGGTTTTGTTAGAGAGAGCAGACCGCACTCAATTCTTTGAAAAAGGATTTTGTGGAGAATTCCTGTAGGATTGGGTTTTGCCTCTTTACTACCATAAGTCGCAAGCAATACGCAGTAGGGTTTATATTTTCTATAGCTACTGACATGAATATGGCATTGATTTTCAATGTAAGAGGGATGGATTTCTGAAAAGAACGATGAATTGATGACGTTCGTCTTTGCCTTGGCAGTTCATGACTGTAAGATATCAATAAGATTCAGCCTACTGGGGGTTTAAAATTCCAAGGTAACCCAATCTGGAAGCATTAGTGTTGACATGCAATACTATGATCACTGGAAATAGCATTGATGTAGTGAAGTATCAAAGAATAGTTTGTACGCTTTCCAGAGATATGTGGGATGGGTCAAGCGGTTCAGGCATTACTGAGCACCAGAGGTTTGAATGTGTTATGCCAAATTATAATGGCTTTACTTTCATTTATGAAGCATACCTTGTACTGTAATGTAATGAAGTATGTCTGTCTTGTGAATTTGATTTTGATGTGATGTGAATTCAATTGTTATTGTGATTTTTATGTTGTTTGATGTGATGTGGTGCAAAATTATGTGATTCAAAGTGATGTAATGTGATGGGATTGTGATGTGACTGTAATTGTGAGTGTGACTGTGACTTTGGATGTGATTTAATGTGATGTGACTGTGACTGTGACTGTGACTGTGAATGTGACTGTAAATCAATGTGATGTGATGTAACTGTGACTATATGCTTTGTGACTGTGACTGCATGTGACTGTTTCTGTGAATGTGGATGTGATGTGATTTAATTTTTTCAATTTAATTTAATTAAATTTATTCCACTTTAAAAAACAAGATGTAAAAAACTGCATAATGTTGTAGATTCACAAGTTTGTGGGGGAACCAAAATAAGCATGCAGGCTTGTTGATACGGTCCCATTGCACATATAAGCACACGAGTCACAGTTAACTACATAACTTAACAAAACATACAAAGAAATATAAAAAAATACAAGCATACAAAATATACCTTGGTAAAGAGAAAGGGGAGAAGAGGAAAATGAGAAAGGGGGTTATAATTTTATTAATGGGAATAAAGGAGAATGTAAAGAATGTTTTTCAAAGGTAGGTACCGTTTTAGTAAGAATTTGAAATAATTTGCACTATTGGCTTGCTTCATTGATAATGGTAAGTCATTCCAAAGAATTGGTCCAAAGTAAAAAATACTTCTTTTTGTTGAACAGGTTTGTGCTAGAGGGGTATGAAAATTATTTGCGTTTCGTGTATTGTATGAGTGGATGTGACAGTTCAATTGGAAATAGCCTTTAAATGGTAAAGGTAATAAATCTTTATAGCAATTGAACATAAAAACACCTATTTGTAGTGAGATCATATCATATATCGGAAGTATATTCAACTTGACAAAAAGAGGAGCAGCATGGGATGTATATGGAGAATGGGAAATTATTCGCATAGCTTTTTTCTGTAACACATGGATACGGGCAATATTACATTACTTGTGAGACCCCAGATTGAAAGACAATAGATCAAATGTGATGATATAAGAGTATGATATGACATCTTTAAAACATTCTCAGGAAGAAATTGTAATGTACTTAAGACACCTACATTCCTGGCAATAGTATTACACAGTTGAGATACATGATAGTTCCATGATAATTTTTCGTTGATATTAATTCCCAAAAACTTTACATTATGAACCATTTCAATATTCTTGTTTGAATACATTAATGATAAATTGGTATTTCTGCTTACAGTACTAAACAACATACATTTTGTTTTGTTAACATTAAGGATAAGATAATTTGCAGACATCCATTCATTAATAGATACAAGTTCTGAGTTTACTGTTTGATACAATGACGTCATATTTTTACCAGATAGATAAATACTTGTATCATCTGCAAATAGTAAAAAGTTAAGTAGTGGAGCACTCATGGGCAGGTCATTTATATATATGAGAAAAAGAAGTGGTCCCAGTATAGAGCCCTGGGGCACTCCACATGTAATACATTTAGGTTCAGATTGACATCCGCTTACAAATGTAATTTGCTCACGTTCATGCGAATAGTTAATGAACCATTCTAAGGGCAAGCCTCTTACACCATAGTGACTTAATTTAGATATTAATATTGAGTGATTTATAACATCAAAAGCTTTTGTTAAATCAATAAAAACAGCAAGTGTACACTTTTTGGAGTCAAAGGCTTTATTGACATAGTGTATAAGTTCCAAAATTGCATTAGATGTGGAGTGCCCTTGTCTAAAACCATTGACTATTAAATAATATATTATGCTTGTCTATAAATGACATCATTCTGTTAAATACACATCTTTCTAGTATTTTTGAAAAAATTGAAAGTACAGAGATTGGTCTATAATTATTCAGATCATTCGTATGACCTTTTTTTGTGAACAGGGGTAACACGTGCTGTTTTTAGTTGTATTGGGATCCTACCAGTAGACAAACTCAAATTGAATATTTGACATAATGGTGCACAAATTAATGAAATTATTTTTTTAACAACAGTAATACTAATTGAGTCTATTCCTGCACCAGTATTGTTTTTCATAGTTGCAACTATATCCAATATTTCTCGGCGTTCAATGGGCTTAAAATATATAGAGTGTGTATTCGGTCTGTTTAGGTAAGATTCAAATTTGATATGTGGGCTTCTGACTAGGTCATTGATTCTATGGCCAACATTCACAAAAAAATCATTAAACGCGTTTGCAATTTCATGTTTATCCGTTATAACCTCATTATGAACTAAAAGTGATTCAATATGATTAGATTTTCCAGATTTTTTCTGCAATATATCGTTTATCAATTTCCAAGTAGATTTTAAGCTATGTTTTATACTATTAAATTTGTGAAAATAATATTCAGACTTTGCTTGCCTTAATTTCATTGTTACAAAGTTTCGATATCTTTTATAATTTCGTTCTTTATACGAGGTTGGATGCTTTACATATTTTTTGTATAACTTGTGTCATTTACGGCATAATTTTAATAACTTACGATTCATCCACGGTTTTCTATTGCACTTGTTTCGATATGTGATAGTTTTTACTGGAAAACAGTTTTCATAAATCTTGGTAAACTTATCAAAAAATACGTTATACGTAATATTTATATTTGCATTATTAGGTACATTCCATTGAATATTGTTCAGTTTTGAATAGAACGAATACAAGGTATCATCATTAATTAAACGCTTTTTAAAGGAATATACTGTTTTCTGTTTAGTCATTGTACGTGTTCCAAGAATTGCAAAAATGGGCAAGTGATCACTAATGTCTGTAATTAGAATTCCAGAGATAATTCTATCATCTACGTTTGTAAATATGTTGTCTAACAGATTGGCAGATGAGGTTGTGATACGGGTAGGTTGGTCTATTAATGGTTGAAACGATTTGCTGAACAATAGGTTCACAAACATATCAACATTGTTATCTTGGGTAATCTTAAGCATATTTAAGTTGAAATCACCCATGATAAAACAATCGTATGACCTGGTATTCATTCTATTCAAAAGAATCTTCAATTCATTTTGGAAATTAACTATGGATTGGCAAGGTGGGCGATAAATTACTCCAATAAGTTTATTCTTATTTTTACCTTTACATGGAATCTCGATGAACATACTTTCAATTGAATTATGAACAAGTGTTAAATCATTTCTTATGTTAAAAGACAGAGATTTGTGAATGTAAAATCCAGTTCCTCCACCTCGCTTTACAGTTCTTGGGTTACTAACAAAATCATAGTCACAGATATTGTAGAGATCTAACAAAGAACTGTCTGTAAGCCATGTTTTGGTTAAACCAATAATACTAAATTTGTGTTTTAGGGTATCCAGATATGTATCCAAATTCTCAAAATTTTTAGAGATACTTCGGCAATTGATATGAAGCAATGAAAGATTATGTTGTACGTCACCATGACAAAGTTTGGAATTAAAATCCTCAGACATATACATGTCACTTGAATTTCCATTTTCAGAGACAAGCTCCTGTAAATTACGCATATTTTCAACATCATTGCACGTTTTATTAACAGTGGTAGGAACAACAACTGAATCATAGAAAAAGGAACCAATAGCTTGTACATAATCCTCATGTCTATCAAAATGATTAAAAGGGAATACATCACCCATACACAAAATACATATGTAGTTATTACAGGCAGTAACACTGATGTGTTCAATAGGTGTCGTATATGACGGCAAACATATAGTGCAGACTACAGTGTGTAGAACAACAGGTGAATTAACGGTATCATGGCTTTGCATATTACAACCCGACATCGAAGTGTTGTCTAGTCGTTTGTACAATTAGGAGTATTCTCCAAATGCAAGAACTTAGAAAGAGTATAGAGAGGAAAGAAAACAGGGATACAAAGAAGAAATTGACAAATGTATGATTTACCATAAACATCATGACATTGAAAAGTAACTATTGTAGAAAATCACTTAAAATACAAAACAAATACAAAAAGTTCCCAAACAGGGAAGAGTAGTACATTAATCAGTTTCAGATTTCAGTTTATCACCATATAGGCCTACAATCGGGACAAAGTCAGAGAGGAAGGCACTCCTACAAAGTTGTTTAAAGTTTGTTTAAATCTTCCTCATTTCTTATTAGTTTTGTGATTGTTCGTCCTCCGGAGGCGGGTATAAGTGCGATAATGTGCCCATCGCTAGACCATGCCGAGTTCACCTTTTCCGAGTTTCTTGCTTTCGCTGGTAATGCTTGGTTGCGAAGTGTAAGGTCTTCCACAATGGACACGCCTGTCCCTTTCAGTTTCCTCCTATTGAGGATGATTTCTCTCTTTTTCCTATAACTAGTCAGCTTCACGATGATAGACCGCGCTCGCGATTGAGTATCCTTGGAGGATGAAGCAGTCGCTGGATCAGGCATCTTCCCAGTCCGATGACTCCGGTCGACATCCTTCTCCAGATCGATGGCCACCCCCAATCTTCCTTTGACGATGTCAACGGCGATTGAGTCTGTGCTCTCTCCCGGCTTTTCGACCACGCCGAAGATTCGGATACTAGTCCGTCTGGAGTATTGCTCCATTACATTAACGGAGTTCTGTAGAGCAGTAATTTCCAGATGCTGTTCTTTTATCGTTTCACTTAGCTTGTTGACCTCTGTGTGTTTTTCTTCAAGCCTGTGTTGTAAGTCGAACACATCCCCTCGGATTTCGTCGATTTTCACCATCAACTCCCCCAGTTTAATGTGATGTGATGTGATGTGATATGATTGTGATGCAACTGACTGTGAATGTAATGTGCTTTGACTATGACTGTAAATGTGATGTGATGTGATGTGAATTATAATTAGATTTTATAGTGTAAACATGTAAGATACTAGCAGATACCCGTAAGGCGAAACTGGGTTATAGGGGCCTATATTTTTTTGGTTGCTAATTTAAGCCCAGCCTTAGTGTTGAGACATCTTAACCCTAACCCTAATCGTGCCTCTAACCTGAACCTAATGCTATTAGGCCTAGAGTGAAGGTAGCAACAGAAAGTATTTAGACCCCCAAAACCCAGGATTGTCACGCATTGTTTTACTACATTGGAATATTACTTCAACTATGTAGGCTGGAAATTTCACTTTTCGTGGCTATGATGATGTGTCCTACTCCTTCATGTCGGATGTGAATGGATACTTTGACAGGATTGCAGGTTTATCGATTGCAGATCAAAACAGTTTCAAAACTGTGACAATACCAATAACAAACATAATACCCCCCTTGGGACAATTTGGTAGTGATTCAACTATGGTTGGAGAAAATTGAGTGGGAAATCACAGAGAAAAAAATTCAAATAAACAGACAGACACACATTAGCCAAATTATAGTAAGGATAAACAAAATCCCTCTGTGTTATTTTTTTTTACAACTTCCTTATATGATTTCTAACTCAAAGTACAAATTCCAACATAAATGCACTCTCTTTAAGTATACAAAGTTACCATGAAAACACATCAATTAGACTTTGCAAACCAGATGCTTATTTTGAAAATCTCAGACAGGCTTCTATCTCAAAACACAAAAATCCACGGAGCTGTGAAATATATGCTTCCTTCGACGATGAGGCGCGAGTAATTTGAGTGAAGGAAATGGAGAAGGTGGGTATCAGCTTTGCCTCATTATTCCTCTCCAATTATTCAAGTTTGATGATGCGATTAGTGAACCCCTCCGTCATTTGCATACCGTAACCCCCCCCCCTTCCACCTTCTGTATTTGGGTAGCACATTCTGGTTCTTCATTACATGAAAGTAAAGTTGTGAAATAGCATAGTTTTTCAGAACCATGTTAACGTACCATTCAGAATGGTGTGCTATGTGCCAAAAGAAGATTCGTTTTGTGCCTTTTTTAGACAGGGAAACATTTTTAGTGAGGTGTTTGTCTTTTGGCCTTTATCCATCAGAGAACACTTCAGAGGATGTTGCAAGAACTTTGTGCAGATTACATTTGAATGACACAAACATGAAAAATAGTGTGCTATGTATTTACTCTATATAGGGTTTGTTTCCTAAATCAGGAATTGAAAATTTTCAGTGTTTGTCTGTAACATGCATTAATGAGCAGCGCAATGCCAAATAGTGTGCTATGTTAACTAATCTGGATTATTTCTAAATTCATGAGGAATTGGAAGTTTACCAGATTTTAAACCTGACATGTCATAGCACTAGCATTATTTACAGTGTGGGCAAAAAACCAAATAGCACGTTATTTGGCTGTAAGGGGCTACTATTGCACACAATAGTTCATTTTACATCTAATTTCCCAGATGATGAGAAATCACAAAACAGCGTGATTAGTTCAACTTTCATCTGCTGAAGACACAGCTTTTCTGGGAGCAGTCAAGCAATCTGGTCACATGACATCCTTTATGTCGTTGTGTCGCCCTCGCCCATTGACGTGATGTCATTAATTTTTCATGCAGCAATCATTGGGCTGAAAGGAAGTGTCTGGCAGCTCGTGGTAGCGCATTTAATTCAGACCCAGGAAGTGGAATGTTATATCGCTTTCAGAGGGAAAATATCTGGGGAAAAAAGGCAGGCACTTTGCAGTTTGTATGATGTGTGAAGTAACCCTTTTTGTACCACAGGAACACCCATCACTCTTGTGCAGAGAGAGGAGAGAGAGAGAGAGAGAGAGAGAGAGAGAGAGAGGGAGAGAGAGAAAGAGAGAGGGGAGAGAGAGAGAGAGCGAGAGGAGAGAGGGTAGAGAGAGAGGGGGAAGAGCGAGAGAGAGTGAGAGAGAGAGAGAGAGAGAGAGAGAGAGAGGGAGAGAGAGAGGGGAGAGAGAGAGGGAGAGAGAGAGAGAGGGAGAGGAGAGAGATACTTTATTAGCAATGGATTCAAATAAGATATGATTTGATGGACTAAATGAGAAAAAGAGGGAGATCAAAATTAATAAAAGAAGGAAGAGAGACAAACAGAAATAGAAGGAGATGGAAAAAGACTAATGGAGCGAGGAAGAGAAGGAAGGGGAGATGGCTAAAAATACCTTGTCATTGCTCCTGCCTCTTGTGCACCTTTGTAGAACTGATTGATATGGACTAAAACCACCATTCTTCTAAAACCGACTCCCATGCACAACCAAAAAAAACCCCAACTAGTCGTGTCTTTATTCATAGCGCTAACATACCGAGTGGGCGTACCGCTCACACGAAATTGCTCCCGCGAGAATTGGATATCTCAATTCAGAATGCACAGTCATGGGGGTATATGTTTGCGCATTTGATAAAACGCCGAAATGTATATTTTCCAGGCTGGGCATTTCGCAGGAGCTATTCCAATAGTGTGCATCTCCATGAACAGTTTGAGGCTGGTAGAGGGAGGTAGAGGAAAGGGGAAGGGGGGGGGGGGGGGGAGGCTCAATCTTTACTGAATATATGTAAGTTAAAGGATCCCAAACTACGCACACAATTCCCTTTAACCCTATTCCAGTGTGTACAACATAGGAGGAAACACATACAAAATGACACATACAATTGGAATTGATATTTGAGAATGAATTTATTGATCAATACCAATGTCCCATATATCAATCAAAAGCTTCGAAGTTAATCTTCGACTTGGTGAAAAAAAAATGTAAATAATATTCACATTTATGCAGATATCAGCTAATTAATATTCATGAGATTTTTTTTAAATATACAAATTTGTATGATTTTTCAGATGTAATACATGATATCACACCTTTATCTATGATCAACACTTACTAAACTTCTCAATAAGGACAACTAGGTATCTTGAAACAATTGTGTGAAAAAAAAATCCAAATTACATCAATAATATTTTTTAAATGAATATATTTAAAAAACCCGCAATTATTCATAAATTTGTCAATAATATGCATAATGAGCATTTTCATTCCTTGAGACTTCCCTTCATAGTTGCAAGTGCAATTTTCCTGCAATGACAACACACAGTATGAGAAACAAATCTCCTCTGCTATTCTAATCATTAGGGAAAATAAAGAAATGGTTAAAACATGCAAATGAGCAGCATGAATATTCATAACGTAGAACAATAAAATACATAAGAAATTCATGTTTTTACCTAAATAAACGGATAAAATTCAGGTAAATCTACTTTTTGTAACACAAAGTAGAAGCAATATATGTAGACAGTATAAAATATTACATTTACTGTTTTAAAAAACAAAAACATTTATGATTAGTTAGTCTTTTGCTACCCTCATGTACATATTTGAAGTAGTCCACACAGCTGTTCAAGTTCTCTCACCCCAATTTCGTACCACTCGCCGTGGCATAGGATTTTTTTTGTGTATATGCTGGCGTGCATATTCATTTGTGAACATGCAGATCTGCCCCAAAACTTCAATAGTAAAGACAAGCCGAAAAAAATCTATAGCTCTCGACAGTTTGGAGACAGTCTCACGAGTCTTGATTTCCTTCAGGATGATGCCGGGAGCTTCCGTCGGAGTTAACTTGACATCCTTCTTCGAGGGCATCCCGTCATCCTCGTCATCGTAGCCTTGCCAGGTAGATTTCCTGTCATATTGAAAAATAAAAATATATCACAAATGTAATAAGAAGATACTGATAACAAAATGCTAGAAGTATGAATAAATTCATAGCCCATATTCTGTGATTGAATTATAATACATGTAATAATAAAAAACGTATAAAAAAAAATGTCTAGTAGAGAGACTACACAGACTTGATTTGTAATCCATATTGTCTAGAATAGCCCTAAATATGCCAAAATTATATTGATAATTTATCAAATTATTCACTATAGTTACAACAATCATGAAAGAAAAATGGTTAGAGGCAACAGTCCCATGCATGACATGATGGCCGTTCAGGCTAATTTCAAAATTTTGAATCAAAACATGACTCATGATTTGTGGGGGATTATGATGAAAAAAATGATGTCCTATCACTAAAACTGTTGAGAATTATCTTTTTTGTCATAATTTCATAATCATTCACCACATAATAAGGCATAAATATTTTTATTATTTTTTTCAAAGCCATAAATAGCCCGTAACCAAGGAAAAAAACACCCCTAGCAACGGCTTCAAATGCTTTTATGTTTAAATGTCCGAGCACTTCCGGTTAGGGAACGAGCACTTCCGGTAACGTTTTTGGCACGGTTTGCTAATAAAACCGCAAAAATACACCACAACATGCATATTATATGATTCAGAATAAAATTTCCTACGGAATTACGATACTGAATATTTTCTAGCGATGAATTTTGTGGCAAAAATTACGGGAGAAACATACCGCTTGGGTTGTTGTGGTGCACTAGTAGGTTTTGCACGCTTTTGTTTGCGTGGCTGACCAGTACATGTAGATGTGCTGGCCTGCTCCGTATCCGAAGACAAATCGTCGCTAGAAATGGTCCAATCGGACCCAATATCTCCCGCCAGCATGCCATCTAGCACTGATTCTTCCTCAGAATCAACCATAGATAAGTCTTCATTGATGAAATCATCCTTATTGATCACAATTCAGCAGAATTTTGATCAAATAGCGGAAGGAAAATTGCGAGTCGCGTGAATGCTTTGCAATGCGTACATGCACAGTGAACGAGTGCGAACGAGTGCGTATGCGGAAGTTCATCACATCGCGCGACCGATTGGAACACGCTTCGGTTAAACGGCCCGATGTTCTCCGAAGCTTGCCGGGTATGCCCATATTTGGGCATCAAAATAAAGCTGAATGAATTCTCTAGCCAATGATGTAAGACTCGGCAGGCTCCGATGTAAAACGAAGATAGACGAAGCGATCGAAAGACTCATAGTCTTTTTACCGGTCATACTTACCGGTAAAAGCTCCGAACACTGCAAGAAGGTTAACTTATGTACGTGTGGATGTAATGGTGCTCTTTAATTTGTTGGTACTCCAATCACGTTATTTTCTCAGCTCATGTAATTACCTTATGTCTCATTTTCCTCCCCCGAATTACTGTGCCTCATTAATTTTGATTTGTAGATTCACTATTTGTGTATTATGTGTGCTCAATTTTCACACAGAAATCCCACAGAGCAGCTGTTTATCAGGCACACACAGGGTCACATTGGCCTTACTGGGATATATTCTGAAGTGCTTTCTAAAAAGTGTCACGCTTCAGTTTCTTTATTACTTACATGAACCCAGTTATTCTATTGCTCTATTGTGTTTGTGTATGTGTGATAGAATTGAATGTGTGAAAGAATTGAATGTGTGATAGAATTGAAAAATAAAGAAGACAAGAAAGAGAATTGAAAAGGTTGTTTATTTATTTATCTTTGCCTCATGAAAATTTGAAAGGAAAATCTTTGGCGCAAGTTTTCATTAATAGCCTGAAACTGAGGCTACCATCCAATTTGCTCAAACTTGTAGGTGCTGCTATGGAGCAACAAAAATCACTCTTTATGTTGACTGTTTATGATGAAAAAAAGCTAATTAAAGATGTTAAACTGACATTCATATGAATATTTTTTCATTGATGATGTCATCTTTGGTATGCTTTCTAGACTTCCCCTAATTTGAATTAGAAGTGTACAGCCTACAGTTAGTTTAGAAACTGCTTACTATGATCACCTATGCCCTTTAAATGTGTTGGGTCAGGAAGACTGTATAGCGAGGCGAAGATAGACTAGCGCTAAAATAGGCAAGGAGAGAACTAAGCATGATGTTTGTACACACTGACAGATGGACTGCAAGCCCTGTTTACATTCTCAAATTACTTTTGTTGAATCATTCAATCTGAGAGAGTAGAGGGAGAAAAGTGGGATGTTTGCATGCATTGACCAGTAGATTGGTGAGCCATGTTCTCATTTGGAAATGATGTGCAGGAATAATTTGCTGCTGCAATTATTTTGTAGAAGGAAATATAAAAAGGAGGAGGGGGAGAAGGAAGGCGGGAGGTGGGGAAGAGGAAGAGGAAGGGGAGGAGGACTGGGAGGAGGAGGGGGAGGGGGAGGGTGATGGATAGGGGGAGGAGAAGAGGTAGAAGGGAGGGGGAGGGGGAGGGGGAGGAGGGGGAGGGGGAGGGGGAGGAGAGGGAGGAGGGGGAGGATGGGAGGGGGAGGAGAAGGAGGGGGAGAATGGGAAGGAGAGGGGGGAGGAGGAGGAGGAGACAGGAAGGGTCAAAACTGGTCAAAGACATTTCAGAGAGAGGACAAGCATGAAAAAAGAACATTAGGGAATACCACAGCATAATGTTTAAAATATCAAGAAAAAGTAATCATGTTAGAAATATATAATATATGCGTAAAACATGCTCATTTCTGTATGTAAATAGGACTTAAGTTCAGAATACGATAGAGGAAATATTTAAGAATCTGGGCAGTGCAAGAAGTTAATTACTGATGACAGATAGTTCTTTCCCATTGCAGTCAAACAGGAAATTAGAAGGTGCAAAAAAGGGGGATTTAAATTGATGTAAAATTTACAACATCCCCAACACACCTCTTACCCCTAATTGTTAAAGTAATTTCTTGACCCATAGCTTATGAATGGAAATAAGTAGGAGTATAGTGGCTGAGTGGTTCGAGCCCCTGGTTCTTGCAGAGAGGTTTGGGGTTCAAGCTTGGCTTGGTGCTTTCATTCTAGAATGAGGCATTCTACTCACATTTGTCCAGCTCAATCCAGGGTCCCATCGTAGAAAGAGTTGTGATTGATCCCAACTTGACTTGCAACTGATATCAATTGTAACTCTGTAACATTAGAGAAAGGGAATTTGACTTATGATAATCTCAGATCGATTGCAACTCTTTGAAAGGCGGGATTCAAGTGTCGGAAATGGGAACCTAGCAGGAAAATATATTCCTGATCAAATTAGAACAACTTCTCTTGCGTGTATTCTTTGTTATTTGCCGATATGGTATTACAAATACCGATTATTTCAACTGTTCGTCTGAAACCATCAAATAAGCATGCGGGCAAAAAGAAACTTGTAAGGAGCAGATCAGTCAAAAGAAACGCAAGGAAAATGTTGCAGAAAGAGAAAAAAAATGGTAAAAATGGGGAAAAGCCCTGGCTTTCATAAACCTTTTCAGTCGATTGCGGCTGTGGCAGTGATTTATTCTCTGTAGTTGCTGTGCCGTCACTGAACGTCTCCTACATCAATCACATGCAAAACACCATAGCCCCCTGTCGAATAAATCGTTAACATTTCATGAGCAACGGAAGAAATACAGTGTGAAGAAAGCTGCCTGGCTCTCATCCGCTGGAGAGTTGTTATTCCGTTGTTAACGCTGGTCCTGCTCCTGTCTGAGGAGGTGGAAAGAGAGACAGAGAGAGAGAGGGGAAGAGAAGGGAGAGAGAGAGGAAAAGAGAGAAACTGAGAGAGAGAGAGAGAGAGAGATATATATATACATATATATATATATAGAGAGAGAGATATACATATATATATAGAGAGAGAGAGTGAAAGAGGAAGGGAAAGAGGAGAGAGAGATACTTCAAGAGAGATGAGAGATAGAAGAGATATGGATATAGAGAGAAGAGAGAGATGGGGAGAGAGACAGAGGGACAAAAGAAAAAGAAGATAGAAGGAGAGAAAAGGACGGAGAAGAAAGAGATAGAGAGAGGGAGAGAGAGAGAGAAGAGAAGAGAGAGAGAAGAGAAGAGAGAGAGGAGAAGAGAGAGAAGAGATATGGGGATAGAGAGACGAGAAAGAGAGAGAGAGAGAGAGAGAGAGAGATATGGGGAGAGATTAAGGCAAAAAATTAAAAGAGAAGAAAGAGGGACAGAAATGGAAAGAGATGAGAGAGGAGAGATAGATAGAGAGAGAGAGAAGAGAGGGAGAGAGAAAAGAGAGAAGAGAGAGAAGAGATATTGGTTTAGAGAGCAGAGAGAAAAGAGAGAGATGAGAGAGAGAGAAAAAGAGAAAGAGAGAGAGAGAGAGAGAGAGAGAGAGGGGGGGGGAGGGATGATATGATGGTATGAAGACACACCAGTAATATATGTTCTTAATTGTTTGCAATACTGGTATTTGCAACTTGTTTTTCAAAAAATATATGCATTGTCTTTCTCTTAGGTGTGAAATAAAGCTATATCCATGTTCATATTTATCTGCTTGATTTTTGACATTTTCTTAAAAAATTGCTCTTACTCCCCTAAATTCATAACAAATCTGCAAATCATGGGTTTTAAGCTGTGGAGCTTGTGAACTTGTCATTATTCACAAAAACTATCTGCTTGCAGACTATGCAGAGTATACGGTATAGTGTTGCGCTGCGTTATACTGCTGTGTCGTAGATGGGAACATGCCCTTTAGCTATGTTGTTGTCTGACGTCTTCTGAGTTCTTGTCACAGACTTAAGGCATTGATGATGTCGAGTGAGATTATGAGGAGAAAACAAATCTATGGCTGCATGGAGATAACATCGCATGGCATAAATAGCTCAAGGTCTGGATGAGAAGAAACAATGATTACTCTTCACCTTGAAGGGAGAAAAATATCCAACGAATGAGGAGAATAAAATTGGAAGAAAGGTACTGATAGGTTCAAGGTATTGTAGCCCTTTTACAGGGCAAAATGAAACAATTGGGTTAGAACCACAGAAAATGGAAGAGAGTAGACATTTAAATAGCATTTTTTTTATAGCTAGATTTTGGGTAAAGTTTTGGACAGTTGGTCTGAAGCTTAGCAAGTCCTGTAGCCTAGAGGAAACTTTTTTAAAGTGATTTTCTCACTCTTTCTATTTTTCTCTCACTCTCTCTCTCTCTCTCTCTCTCTCTCTCTCTCTCTCTCTCTCTCTCTCTCCTATGTATACATATATGTATTTATATATATGTACACATTACATATTTATGTATCTTTGATACAATTATTTGCAATGTTTTGTTTTGAAATCTGCAAATGAGAATCAGCTCCTTTTATAAGCACGCACTATCACTGTGCTCATTATTATTTTTTCTCTAGCTTTTAGTCATAAACATGTTTGCACGTTGCACATTTAGGACGTTAATCTTCCCTGTGTATTTATCAGTCTTCATAAGGGCCGTCTTCAATAGCCCAATGTGGGCGAAATAGCGAGCTTGTTCTGATTGGGTTAGCTAGCCAGATCACGAAATAGCTAGCTATTTGCGTCTTCATTAGCCAGATCAGGCAAAATAGCGAGCTATTTGGTCGAGAAAATTTCCCAAGAAATCTTGGGCTAGATGGAGCTAGCTCGAGCTAGTTCGCGAAATAGCTTGAGCTAGTTCGGAGCGTCTTCATTAGCCCGAAAATTTTCCGACCCCGGCACGCATCAGCGCGCACGAGGCATTGTTTACGTTAGGTTTTTATACATGCGTGTATGCGAGCTCACAACCGAAGCCACGCGGTCGTGGCCTATTCCCGTCACACACTACACATGTGCGAACATCGGGATAATTTATGCATCCCGAGTTTCGAGCTAATGAAGACGCGATTGCAACTTCAGGCTAGTTCCCCGGATCAGCAAAATAGCTTGCTATTTCGTCTGATCGGGCTAATGAAAACGCACCTATAGAGGAGAAGCTCTACTTAATTGGGTGGAGTCACAATATGGTGTGCCACCTATCGGTTGCTGCAAACAGGCCAATTTCCAACCTCTGAGTCGACATCACAGCCTAGCACCACTCACCTGTCTACATGAATACAGATCAGTGCCTAGCACTAAAATACCCACATTCTGATGCAGAATTATTCACAGCATTGTGAATCCACCAAACTGGACAACCACAGAAATGAGATAACTTCACAGAAAACAAAAAGAGCTATAACTTGTGCATTTAAACTCTTTTATTTAACTCTGCTGCATTTATGTCTTATTTGGCACGGGGCAGAGTTGAAAGAGGCCTTTAAGAATAAACGAATACAGCAAAACAGAAGTATAAGCCCTTCCAATTGAACTGGACAACAAAATAGGATTTACGATGTAATCTTTGCTGTGCTCTTACTCTCTGTAGTAATAAGATTGATTGATCAATATGTTTGAAAGTAAGCAAAGAAATAAAGGACCATGCATGACTTGAACCTGTATGTACTGCTTGCTGCGCTGTGACACTATCTACTAAGCTTACTGCTTGGTTTATGGATAATGACATATTACCTGAGAACCAGTACACAAGACCTCCATTTCTCCTGTTTACATGGGACTAGTCTGAATGATCACAGGCAGATAAAAGCCAGCTACTATTAGTGTGTTTGCATGATGATTGCTCTAAGCGTCTCAATCGTATCATCATGCCTTTTCTACATCTCTGCCCAAACTGAGATATGTATCCTCCTTGCCCCTAATATAGGAAATTGGCTGAATTAAGAACTGCCCTGTTATCTGAGCACACAGAGAAAGACTCTGGGGAGGGTGTAATGAGGGGGGGAGGAGGTAGGTCAATATTTGATGTGAACAGGACTATAATTTTTTTAATCAGATCAGAATTTCTCTGGCACATAAGTAGAATCTCCCGATGGGCCCGTTTTACATTTTAATGCCAAGTCCACACAAAACCTTATACAGAGGCATGATAATTCTCTCATTCCCATAGGTTATTGTGTTGTAATCAACGTGGGATTATCCTTGGTCAGTATTGACAGTGTTAAGGAGTGGATTAATACTGATTCGGATCTGTGGGGTAAATCTTTGATGTGAACGGTGGTACTGGTGATAGGGGTCAGAATTGTCTTTGCCATCCTTGCCAATGATTATGAGTGGGAAGTAGAGGGGAGATGGACTGTCAAGTATGTTTTTTGTGAAGTTCAGCAGTGGCAATGCTCTTGACAGCGCTTTAAGTCTTGTATAAGACCTGTAAATCTTGCACAGAGCCTGATTACCTAGCTTTCATGGATAGAATGTGTTTGTGACCAGTAAGGACAGGTTCATTTGAGTTGTGTTGAGTGGATGAATTTCTTGAGATATGAGTTTCCAGATCGTTGTGTCATATTGCTGTTTGAGCAACCTGTGCTTAACTGTGCTATAGGTTGACACATGTCATAGTACAGCTGTGTATAGTCTGGAATGTATGTTGCGCTTTACTTTCTTGGCTGGTTCTGTAGATTGAGGTATATCATGGCAAACTGACTGGTGAATAGTCCTGATATGTATGATGGGCTCTCCTTTCTAAAATAGTGCTGTCGGTTGAGATATGCCATGTCAAAATGGTATATAGTCCCAACATGTATGCTGGGTTCTCTTTTCTTAGATGGTTCTGAAAAGAGCAATTCAGAGAGAGCGGAGCAAGAAAAAGACAGTGTTATAGAGTAGTGTTATGAAGTTGTCATTTCAGGTAGAGTTTCCAAATGTTTATTTGAGTGAACAACATGTATAAGAACAATACTGTTTCTATAGCACCTCTTTCTGTAGACTGGAATGTTTTTGAGGTGGTGTCTTTCCTCAGTTCCTTCTAGCTGAGTTTTGTCAGTGTAGCGCTTGATGTTGCTGTGTTGGGAAGAGATTTCATTTTGTTAGGGTCGACTTTAAGGTTCTACAATCCTGATTGAGTTGCTATCTGTCCTACTTGTGGTGTGGCCGGCACAGACGGGATTTGTCAATTTAAATCGAATTTGAATGAGTTTCAAAATGGCATGCAAGTTGGACCGTCGAGCTTGAGACAAATTGGATCATCGCGGAATCGCTGATATCCTCATCCCACCAGCCGATCACACTGCATAGGCTCGTTATGAAATGCCACAAGCAGGCTTTATTCAAATTTGGATCGCGGGTCTCAGTGTAAGCTCCAGCCTAGCTGTATGTTCATGCTTCTCTTTTTCAGTGAAAACTAGAAATCATATTCTCTTTGAAGGAAGCAGAACATAAATGAAGATAAACTGTTGGCAGGGTCTTCAAAATATTGCTGCAGTTGACATATTTACGCTCGAGGCTTTGTCAACCAGCAGATACAGTAGTCAACCCAGTGACCTTTGACCTCCTGGATGATAGAGGTCGTTTAGCATGGATGGAGTGTGTGGACAAACCAGGCAGTGGATATCCATTTGAATGAGTAGAAAAGATCTCTTTTTTTACAATCATCCACAAGTGCTTTACTTCTGCGATGTCACTGACACTTATATCAGCATCCTACATATAGAGACACTGTCGTTTGGAAAGCGTGGTGGAGCGGCGGTGAACATGCTCTTCAATGAGAGACTTTTGTGACATGGTCTTTTCTTCCAAGCATTTGAGAGCGTTGTGAAAATGATGTACAGCACTGGCCGACAAGAAGGAACGAGGCTACACTGCAGGAGAGGAAGTTACTGGTAAGTCAAACCAGGAATATGGACAGCAATATATTGGAATGTTCCTAAGCATGAAGTAGTTGCTACTGTTGACACTTTTGAAAAATAATCAAAAGTTAATTACAACTCAAATGAAGCTGAACTACATACATATTAAAAAAATGTCAATTTTTCTAGAAGCGTTTTTTGTGACATTTCATCAGTCATTTTTCTTTTAATAATCCATGGAATATTTAATAAGATCATAATTTGTTGACAAATTTGAACCTTGAAATGTGTGTGTACACAACAATACCATTCTGCAGCACATATGTGATGACATGTGATGACTGTGATGACAGTTACTAGTAGATTCACATATGTAATGCACAATAATAAAACCTAGAACAAATCTAACAAAACACAGATCAGCAGAGCTGGTCTGTACACTAATGATATGAAATATGTCTTTACTATTGCTCCATCTACTCTACAATAGGGTCATATGTGTGTAGATAGATGGCAATTTGTACGCAAGATCTGTGCGCTTGCTGACTCTGGTTGATGGGCACCGGCATTGTTACCAGCACCTGCGGATAAGTGGTGTTTGTGTGAAAGCAAAGAGTTGAGCTTGGGGGGAGGATGGCAGGCAGACTATTGAATGGCAATTTATTTTTGTTACCATGGTAACCGTGACTCCTGTTCACTTCATTACAACATCCTGGCTTCTGGTCTAATGAAGTGTAGTACATAGAGGGGAAGGAGGAAACTGGGTGTGGGAAGAGATGAGGATTGGGTGAAAGGAGGGATGGGGGAGGATGGAGAGAGACATACACAGAGGGACAGAGAAGGAGAGAGGCAGAGACAGAGAGACAAAGAGAGAGAGACAGACAGAGACAGATTGAGAAAGAGAGAGAGACAGACAGACAGATAGATAAACAGAGAGACAGAGAGAGAAAAAAGTAGCTAAGGAGATGGGGAAAGAGTGAGAAAGATACAATGGAGAAAAAGAGACGGACATGAAGATGGAAAGAGAGAGGAAGAGAAAGGGCAACTTAAAAGTAGTTAAATGACACGTTTGCAATGCATGTGTCTGTATTAAAGATAGACTCGCGTTTTACCTTGCCATGTTGTGTCCAGCTGAGCTACGGTACATGGGCTGTGATTATCAGGAAAACACACTAGGCAAGGAATTAGGCATGGAAGGAGAGAGAGAGAGAAAGAGAGAGAGAGAGAGAGGGGGGGGGGAGAGAGAGAAGGAGAGAGAGAGAGAGAGAGAGATAGGGAGAGAGAGAGAGAGAGAGATAGGGAGGGAGAGAGAGAGAGGGAGGGAGAGGGGGGGAGAGAGAAGGAGAGAGAGAGAGAGAGAGAGAGAGAGATAGGGAGGGAGAGAGAGAGGGAGAGAGAGAGAGAGAGAGAGAGAGAGAGGGAGGGAGAGATATTATATTGGTCTTAACACTAAGAAGATTGTTCAAGGACTCTTCTCTGAACTGGCAACCGACTCTAACCTGTTGTTTATACGCCCTGTCAGCAAGATTCATGCAGAACCACCAAAATTAAGAATTTTCCAAATTTGTGCCACATTCTGGAAGGAATTTCAAATTGACCAAGTTTTGTAAGAATGCTGTTCGATTTTTTCCCCTAGAATGCAGTCAGAACGTTCCCGGCTTGGCCACTGAATATGATGAGAACGTCTAAGAATTCAAACGGAATACAGCTTGAATAATCAGAATGTACCAAGAATGGAGTGAGAATGTAACTCAAATGTCTTGAATGTATCATAATGCCACCAAAATGGAGGACAACAAGGAATAAAATGCTGCCCAATCACTTTCATCACTCTCAGCCCACTGATAACTGGCCAGTTTTTATGCGATTTCTGAATTCTGTTCGAACTCGTTCGAGGGTCAATCGGGACATTCCGACTGCATTCAAGCTGTATTCGAGTGGCAATCGAAGGATTCTGATGGAATTCGAAGTGCATTACTGCTGAATTCTTTAAATATCAAAATAGATTCTGGCAGCAATCGAGATGCATTCAAAGTGCATTCTGGCTCATTTGATGCGCATTGGGGACATTCTAGCAGAATTTGAAATGGCCTGGCTTTTAGATTCTCTTTCAGATGCGATCAGAATATTCTGAACGCTGGTGGAATGCTGTAAGAATAGTAAGAATGCAGTCAGACTGCAGTTAGAATGAACTTTGAATGCTGTTTGATAGTTCCCAATTTCCAATGCACCTCAAAAGTTTTGAGCATGAGCAAAACATTTGGGTTGGCCACAAGAATGGGTTGAAATATTTAGAATGATCTCTGAATGTAGTCAGAAGTTTTAAAAGGAACTTTGAACATCCAGGAATATAGAAGTTTTATTCCAATGACATTGTGGCTCATTCCTCCTTTAGTGTGATAAGGGAAATGTCAGCCTGTGTACTGTATATGCAGGCTGACATTCCTGCACTCAGATGCTGAGCAGTGTGACTCTCACACAGGTATGGACAATACATGACAAGCTCTGAATAAACTTCACATACCTTATAGGACATATCTAAGTCACATCCCTGTGATTACTGCAGTTCCATGGCACATTTTGACATCCAGACTAGACCAGGGCTCGCAAAGCCAGAAAAGCTTAAATCCTGTCAGGTACCTATGTGCTGCACCTGGATTGAGAGAGACAAACATGAGCACAAAGCCTTGAACAAGCAGAGCTTGAACCCAGGATCTCTCTTATGTGAGTCAGTACCTGGTAGGAGGTGGACAATTATGTGAATGATCTTGACCCAGTGCCGATATTGTGAGGCGGGAAGGAATACTCCTCAGGGAATGGAGATGGTGCACATATGTGTATATGGTAAGTACTTGTATCCAATGACCAGGGCTCTAATTGTAGCATCCCTCTTAATTCAGTCTCCGGACTGCAAAGGAAAAGACCCTCTATACTACATTAAGAAAAGGGCTCTTGGCACTTAACTTCAGCACACAGAACAACATACCAGTCAATGGTTTATTTGAGCTTTTCATCAATACTGCCCTCTCTTGGCAGAATAGGTGTATTTCCCATAACAACAACATTATACACAATGATATTATAATAAAAATGGTAATAAGAACGAAAATAATAACAACAATAAATGATATGGAAAGAAGAGAGAGGGAGAGAGAGAGAGAGAGAGAGAGAGAGAGAGAAAGAGTAAAACAAGCAAACAAACAAACAAACATTGCAACTGTAGATTATGAGGATGCTGTTCAGGTAACAAGTCTGTAATCATTTTCCCATAGGGTTATGCATAAAAAATGAGAATGACAAAAATCATGGAAAATACATATATATGTTAACAATGAGGCTATACATATTTTTGTCACAAATAACTTAATCATTTATTTTGGCCTCATGAAAATTTGAAGGTTGAGTCTGCAGCATTCTTTTTTTTTTGTTAAAAGCCTGAAACTGAGGCTACCAGCCAAATTACTCCCAATTTTAGGTGTTTGTAGGACTCCATTAAGTATTTCATAGCCAAATATTTCTCTGTTTTATATTTTTTGTCATGAAGCTAGTAAACATGAATATAATGAAAAAATATGTTTTCATGAGGAAGAAGGTTGTAAATACATTATGTACAGTAACACCATAAACTCTACTATAGTAGCAATATGCTGCTGCATGCAATACATCAACACTGCCAACTAGAGTCATGACAGGGGATATAATCCTGTTTCAACCACAACCCCCATGCACACATACACCTGCGCATACACACACTCATCCAGATACACACACACACACACACAGGCACACACACACACATTCACACATTCACACACACACACACACACACACACACACACACACACACAGACACACACACAGACACACACACAGACACACACACAGACACACGCACAGACACACACACAGACACACACACAGACACACAGACACAGACACACACACATCTACACACAGACACACACACCCATCTACACACACAGACACACACACATGCACAGCCACATATACGTATATATTGGACATGAATTCTTAATGTTATCAACTGTGATGCCTCACAAATCTGCTCCATAGAATGTATCAGACTGAGCAAGTGTGGGAAGAGAGAAAGAGAGAGAAGGAGAGAGAGAGAGAGAGAGAGAGAGAGAGAAAGAAAGAAACTTTAAAGACACAGAAGCATAAATATAAATGTAAAATGAAGGCAAGAGAGAAAGCAAAACAGAGAGAGAGAGAGAGAGAGAGAGAGAGAGAGAGTGAGAGACTAGAAGACAAAGATTAAGAAAATCTGAAATGCAAGGCGAGAAAGGAGGGAGAGGGAGAGTAATTCCAGGCCATTCGGAGACAGACAGAAAGATAGTAAGAGAGAAAATATATACAGAGATAGAGAGTAGGAAGATACAGAGAGAGAGAGAGAGAGAGAGAGAGAGAGAGAGAAAGAGAGTAATGAAGAGAAAAAAAGATGGAGAGCGAGTATAAGAGAGAGAAAACCCCCAGGGAGAAAGAGGCATAGAGAGATAAAGAGAAAGAGAGAGAATGAAAATGAGAGAGAAAAGAAACCCACAGAAACAAGAGACATGCAGTGTGTGTGTGTGTGTGACAGACAGACAGAGAGAGAGAGAGAGAGAGAGAGAGAGAGAGAAAAAAAAGAAAGAGAGAGAGAGAGAGACAGAGAGAGAAAGATGAGAGGTAGTATTTTTAGAACCGGCATTGTTTACCTTGCGTCCACTATTCACGTCATTGCATGCATGGTTAGTGGAGAGCAGTGGCGACATGCCATTAACATAACATCAACGGCAAGCGGGTAAATGAGCCCACCTCTTATTAACTCATTCACAATTAGTGCCTTTTTCACCCCTTCTGCACGGGAACATGCTGCTCCATAGCAATTGTGTGTATTTCTTGTGCTAAAAGGTAGAATGTGGCATTCATAAAATATATTCATTCCATGCCAGATACAATGCTGTTCTATCTGATCAGTGTGTTACTGATGCAGAAAGCATAAGTTGCATTCTACAATCTATTCAGATTATGAACTTTCTAACTTGCCTTGGTGAAGTACATGAAACAATAAAAAATGGATAAAATTACATGACATGCCGCCTGACCCCCCCTTCTTCATTAAGGAATAAGGTGGGGGCATCTGAGGTATGGGGGCAGGAGGAGGGGGGGGGGCACCTGCTACATTGGGCCACCTCATTTCTTAGTCTCATGAAGTATATTAATGAGCTGTGGAATAGGCCCCTTCATGATTTTTGTTTCATTTTCCTGTCAAATACTTATTGTTTAGAATTGGCAGGGGGGGGGGGGGGTGGGAGGTAGTTACCATGTTGCACCATGTTGCTTCCTGCCTTCTTACCATTGCCCCCTGTCTCCTCACTATTGCCCTCTGCGTGCTCACTTTATCCCCCTCCCTGATTGCTATTGCCCTCTGCCTACTCACTATATCCCCCTCCCTGATCACTATTGCCCTCTGCCTACTCACTATATCCCCCTCCCTGATCACTATTGCCCTCTGCCTGCTCACTCTACCCCCCTCCCTGATCACTATTGCCCCCTGTCTCCTCACTATATCCCCCTCCCTGATCACTATTGCCCTCTGCCTACTCACTATATCCCCCTCCCTCATCACTATTGCCCTCTGCCTACTCACTATATCCCCCTCCCTCATCACTATTGCCCTCTGCCTGCTCACTATATCCCCCTCCCTGATCACTATTGCCCTCTGCCTACTCACTATAACCCCCTCCCTGATCGCTATTGCCCTCTGCCTACTCACTATATCCCCCTCCCTGATCACTATTGCCCTCTGCCTGCTCACTCTACCCCCCTCCCTGATCACTATTGCCCTCTGTCTACTCACTATAACCCCCTCCCTGATCGCTATTGCCCTCTGCCTACTCACTATATCCCCCTCCCTGATCACTATTGCCCTCTGCCTGCTCACTCTACCCCCCTCCCTGATCACTATTGCCCTCTGCCTACTCACTATATCCCCCTCCCTGATCGCTATTGCCTCCTGTCTCCTCACTATATCCCCCTCCCTGATCGCTATTGCCTCCTGTCTCCTCACTATATCCCCCTCCCTGATCACTATTGCCCTCTGTCTCCTCACTCTACCCCCCTCCCTGATCACTATTGCCCTCTGTCTACTCACTATATCCCCCTCCCTGATCGCTATTGCCCCCTGTCTCCTCACTATATCCCCCTCCCTGATCGCTATTGCCTCCTGTCTCCTCACTATATCCCCCTCCCTGATCACTATTGCCCTCTGTCTACTCACTATATCCCCCTCCCTGATCACTATTGCCCTCTGCCTACTCACTATATCCCCCTCCCTCATCACTATTGCCCTCTGCCTGCTCACTATATCCCCCTCCCTGATCACTATTGCCCTCTGTCTCCTCACTATATCCCCCTCCCTGATCACTATTGCCCCCTGTCTCCTCACTATATCCCCCTCCCTGATCACTATTGCCCTCTACCTACTCACTATATCCCCCTCCCTGATCGCTATTGCCCCCTGTCTCCTCACTATATCCCCCTCCCTCATCACTATTGCCCGCCCCCTGTCTCCTCACTATATCCCCCTCCCTCATCACTTTTGCCCTCTGCCTACTCACTTTATCCCCCTCCCTGATCGCTATTGCCCTCTGCCTACTCACTATATCCCCCTCCCTGATCACTATTGCCCCCTGTCTCCTCACTATATCCCCCTCCCTGATCACTATTGCCCCCTGTCTCCTCACTATATCCACCTCCCTGATCACTATTGCCCTCTGCCTGCTCACTATTGCCCTCTGCCTCCTCATATCCCCTTTGTTGTGTCTGTAACACATCTAATCCCATGTATGATGATAAATATTGAATGTGTGAAAGAGTCAGAAGGGGGGGGGGGGGCTTCTTTTGACATAGATAGCAGACTAGCCTTTACTCCAGACATGATATATTTTGTTAATATTTTTGTGTGCCAAATGTGTATTTATTTATAAGAAATACACAAATCCAGTTGAGGCACACAAAGGATTGAGTATCAAATTAGAGCACTTGAAGACTAGGGGATGGTTAGAGTGGCGGTGATGAGGGTGCATGGGGGTGGCGTGGGGGGGGGGGGGAGCTCTGAGCTCCATAATGGGAGTGCCCAATTACTCTTTCTCTGTTGTTATTCCTGATCTCTCTGGACATGATAATTACCTGCTCCTGTAATTGAGGCCACAACTAACCAGCCATCGCCATGGAAGATGGGATTTTTTTCCATCGGTTACTATGGTTCATTTCCCCCTCATTATATGCTTCAGTTATTGGTGTCTGTGGAGAAGAAAAAATGCGAGGAAAGCACAGATATTGTGTAAAATGTGGATTGTGTTTTTTGCTTGGGATATGGGTTTAGCAGCAAAGATTACAGGTTGGTCTATATTGTTCATGGTTTTATGGTGGCATTGGCATCCAATGGTAACACTCAGAGAATTGCCACCACCTCTTTCAGCATCTTATCATCACCACTACTGTGAGCATCATCACTACTACCCTCATCATCATCATCATCATCATCAGCAGCAGCAGCAGCATCATCATCATCATCATCATCATCATCATCATCATCATCATCATCATTATCACCAGGATCACTCACCACCATCACTACTATGATCACCATCATCACTGTGACTGTCACTGCCTGAAGTACTGAAGTGCCCCCAGTCAATACCTTCCCTTCCCTCCAAGCCCCAACAACAATGCCCCTTGCCAGTACAACCCCATTACATTATGAGTTGCCCCCTTCTACCAACCCCCACCACCACCCCCTCGAGCCCAGCAACCGTGCCACCGTGGCCACCCTCCCCCCAATACCTGTCTTGTCTTGTCGCCCGTACCCGCAACCTTTGGTATTTACGTCACTCTGTACCCGAAGGAAACGTAATAAGCGAACATCAATCTTCCAGCCCGCTGGTCCCCCCCCCCTCACCCCACTCATACACCCCTGGGATTGCATCCTGCAACCCGCTATAATTTTGCAAGCTTAAAGTGAAACGAGCTTTGAGATATAACCCTGTCTGGCACATTGTGTCTAGGCAGATTTCTCTTTTTAACTCTCTGTATGCCACATGTAAATGTATTGAACACACCTACATCGTATAGAGCCATAGTTAGTCTGACACTGACAAGGCTCTGTCTCCCTTGCCCTTTATTTATCGGTTCAAAGAATATTGTCCTTTCTTCTGCTCAGGACAAATAAAAAGAACATCAGCTATCATGAATGTCCATTAATGTTTATTTTTAAAGCATTCTAGCCCATTATTCATGAGTTAAGAGAAAATAGTTTTTTCCTCTGCCTGGGACATATCTAAAAGAGACACCCATTTTTAAAATTGTCCATTATAGTTCCTTTGTGAATGTTCTTGCCCATTATTTATGAGTTCAGAGAAATTTCTTCTTTTCTCTCTGCCTTGAACATATATTTTGTTTAACTCTTTGCCAGCTTCGTTCCACATACAGCTAGCTGCCAAGTTCGACTCAAGTCACATTTCGCGCACAATGCATACGGAACGCATTTAATTGTATTGTGCGCACACACATACAAAAGCGACGCGTGTATTGCATCGTAAATAACAATAAGGGGATCAAAGTATCAATAGGCAGGAAGTCTCCCAAGACAGGAAGTCTATTGAGAAGTACCCAGGATTAATTTCAATAGAGGAGTTTAGTTCATTGTTAGCTTACTCTTTTTTAATGCCCCAATTAAATCCTAAATTGCTTGGCTCATTATTCCCATAAAGACATGGGTTTGGTACGTAATGAAAGCTAAGGAACACATCTTTTCTATGAACTAACTTAGAAAATGACCTTCATTAGGAAATATTGAGTATAAGAGGTATAAAATAACCTCCAAAACGATAATTTGGAGACAGAATGTAAAGTTATAATTCTCAGAATCTATGGTATTATACATGAAAAAAATGATACCTTTGGCAAGAGTATAAATTTTTCTCAGACTTTGCTACACATTTTTTTTTCATTTCGACAAACCAATAAAAAGTTATTGGAAGTGGAATAAGACAGTGCATGCAAAACCCCTCTGAGTGTGGCACCTTGAAATTAATGTGGCGCAGGGGAGATAGTGTGCGTGGCGGGCAAAGAGTTAAAGGCATCCATTCTTAAAATCATCTATTAATGTTCTTTGTGAATATTCTTGTTCATTATTCATAAATGTGGAGTATCCCTGTTTTGTTATGCATGAAGCATAATTTTAAAAAAGAAATTCATCTATTATAAGTGCCCAATTAAAAAAACTCTTACCCATGGTATTAATTTTTTTGCAAATTTTCAAAAGCCTGAGACATATTCTTGAATTTAAGTCAGTTGTGCAAAATCAGAGTACTTTGTTATAAAAAGAAATGGTCAAGCAGTCTTGCCCATATGAGTGATGAGAAATATGTTTTTATTGAGCCTTTATAGACAAATTCTTAATTGAGAAGGTCTGAAGTTTGTGTTGGGCCTCAGACCTTTGACACCTTCAGTGCTAGACAATACATGGCTCTATGGGATTTGTGTGTATTACTTGTGACAATATGTACATGTGGCACTTAAGGAATTAAACTCCACAAGTCAGACAATACAGAGAGAGAGAGAGGGGGGGTTGGTGGGGGTGGGGTGGGGGTGGGGGACAGAGGAGAAACTTGAAGTGGGAAATATTACAAAAAAGTTTAGCCAAATGTTGAATCAAGAGACACAAGCCCCAAACCACTATCTATCAAGCATTTCCAGAATTCTCAGAGAATCACACTTCTGCAAGCAATTGAGATTAAACTTATATGTTTGGCGCCCTCTAAAGGGCTTATAGAGTCGCCATAATTTCTTTTGATCAAAATTGTGGAGAGATCTCTGGGTGTTTTGTGGTATTTCTTCAAGATTTCCTCAAGATTTCTTCAAGATCTCAGCTAGCACTACATTTATGAGTGGTTCCAATCTGTGGTTTTGGCTAGTGTCTGCTTGTTAAGTTAAAGAAATGTGTGCTGTCTGAATGCGTTGCTAGTTTCTTTTAAAACACTCACAAAACCACCTTTTATTATACTCATGAATTCACTGCAAAAAATATGGGGGAGAACAGCTAAAACACCTTTTGTTTCTTCAGGAATTGCATTATTCAAGTGCATTGCAAGCATTTCCTTGTACACAAAGAGGTAAAGTTATATTTTATATGGTTGTACTTGAAATCAATTATTTTGCCTCTCTTTACGTCACATACACGAAAAACAATGCAAACATTTTATTTAATTTATTTTATTTATTTACCTCTGTGTATGCCAATGTGAGCAATGTACACATCCAATAGAGAAAGATTTGATCTGGCACAGATAGGGCTTGGCATGGGATTGGTGAGTATTGATGGTAAACAAATCCACTCATGCCACATAGAGATTTTAATGTAATGAAGTTTGGATTTAATTGATACAGCTGATGTAACTGTTACCTCAGAACACATCATTTTTATCACCAAATCTTATTTGTTGTTGTTTTCTCTTTCTTTTTAATGTACATGTGCTGCCGTGGCGATGTATACGAACTATGGTGTCTCCAATAAACAGGTGAGTTATTAAGATTGTCTTGCCTCATGATATATCCATGTATTTCTCGTGAATTTTTACAAACATATGCTTCACACAGGACAGTTTTACGATTGACACCACAACATACAAATGCCTTTGTGTGCTTAGAATTATTGTCACACAATGCTATATTTACACACAGCATGCTGTGCCTCTATGAGTTCTTCTTGGTTGCCATGGCAACCTTTGAAGGTGAGGAGAAATATGAGAAGGAGACAGAGGCTATATTGCCTGTTGACAGTCTCATCAGGCTGTATGACATATCTATCCTCATTCAACATATTGTCACAGCTGATCATATCAATATATATATATATATTTTTTTTACAAACTGTTACAGATATGTTGAAATGGCACATGCTATATTGTGCACATTTTGTAGCTATGAATATCATTGGTCATTACTAACCTGTTACGCACGATTATATATTTGGGCTTTGTGAACCCTGGTCCAGCAAAAATATTGTCAAACTTTGTGATATATACAGTATATATTACTGGAGTAACCAAAGGGGTGTGGCTTGAATGAAGTTTAGTCCTATCCTGTTGTCTTTAATCCATCTATCATATTATAAGGGCATTGCACTGCTCATTATCTGAGAAGAGAAAAGCCAGCCTGCAAATACAAAGGCTCAGTAAATAACTGGGTAAAATATTTGGTTGCTATAAACATCCTTGGTCGCTATAAACATCCTTGGACATTGTTCAAATGATGCGTGGTTGATACATGATGTGATCGTGGCTGGCTTGCCTGAAATATACAAATATTAAACACGACACCGGGCATTGTCTCGGTTCTCAAAATAACTTTTATTAAACATGCTTTTCCCCACAAAATGTATCCCCTAAACTGCTCTGATTTGATGGATGGTTGGTGAAAATACAAAAGCCATTATTCATAGACAATTGATCTTTAATTAAAACCAGTTTTATTGTATCCCATTTCTATGGAACAGAAATCGAATTGTATGAAAAGTGCATGATATGAATTATGAAGTTTACAATAGTAGAATGTTCACACTGTAAACTTGAAGGATTTATAGAATATAGGTTAGAAACCAAGGTTGATGTTTAATTGCGCAAAGTGGACATCTTTAATTTGTTGTGTGAATATTTGTGTGTGTGTGTGCAATTCTAATTCAAATCTTCAAATAAAGGAGTCTGGTTGCAGTTGAGTTATCAGTCTAGATTTCTTCTCCAGTATGGGATGGATGGAGAAAAGAGTGGATTGATACAGTGACTAGTCTAATGAGTTCTAGACTCTATTTTTCAGTTTGGATTAGAAACATGAAACATGACCAGTCCTATGAGCACTCTACGTTTTTTTTAAAACCACAACAGCCTGAACGTCAGGTTAGTACTATCCATGGCCAACTTAGCATGTAGATTGAAGTGCTGATTTCCAATGTTCCATTGTGTGTGTAGGAGTGGATGGGTTAATGGTGGAAGTCTCTTTGGTGGAGAATGATTCATGTACAGTGTCTCTTTACATGTCTTAATGATCGCAAATCAATGTCTATATTCGTCTAGTATGCTCTCAGGGCTGGTTGGCATTTCATCATTGGGGTGTAGTTACTGCAGCATCCTTGATTTAAAGAGCTATGGGAATCTGTGAGAGATAAAGGGGAGGTGAGAAAGGGGGGGGGCGGTTACGAGGCAGGGGGTAGGGAGAGAGGGGAGAAGGAACATAGAAAAGAGAAGAGGAAGTAGACAAATGGAAAAGGGGGAAAGAGAAAATGAGAAATAGA
>OZ022597.1:5445879-5450879 GCA_963669155.1 Arbacia lixula
TTGTGCCAATTCCTATCCGACATCATCTCTCTTCCTCTTTTAGTATGTATTGCTTTCTTTTTCTAGGTATATGCCGTTCATATAGAAAAACTCATCACTTACTTAAAATGACTAATGAACTTGTCAAATATTTTTCAGTTTTGCATTAATTGTAGTCAGGACTGCATATCTACATCATATTGTGAAAGTAAAAACATATCAATAGAAACTAATCTAGATTGGATTAATGAGTACTCCCATCCTTGTTTATCAATTCATCATCCTTGTAATTACTTTCACTGGAACAATTTGTCAACCAGGGTAGTCCTTTTAATTGAAAAAAGGAACCATAAATATCCTTGCTTTATTGGCTATTGGCTATTACAGAGGACATGATATTTGATTATACAAATTCTAGTCGCTAGAGTTGATCCTTTTCCCAACGTGCAAGTTAACACATGTCAGCTTGAAATTGTGATATGGGTGAGTTGTTGTTTTTTTGTAGTCATCATCTATATAAGGTAATATGATAGATAATAGTTAAAAATGCACTTTCTACACTGCATGGTAAAAGAGTGGGTATAATGCAGATTTTAACCAAGAAAATACCCCCACACAGCAGATATGTTCACTAAAAGAAATTAGCACGGCATTTTTTTGCACTTTTAGTAAATGCTGAAGTTATGAGAGTATGCTTATCATTATTATGGGTAGTATGCTTTGGGGGACAATGTATCACCTGCTGTGTGTGTGTGTGTGTGTACGTGTTTGTGTGTGTTTGTGTGTGTGTGTGTGTGTGTGTGTGTTTGTAACATCTCAATTTGCATTATGAATGCATTAATGAACATTTTTCTAGGTCAGGTAGATTTCTATTTTCTCACCTTTCATGGAAAAAGAAGTAGATATTGAGCTGTAGGGGACCATTGTACAAATTGTACAGACTGTGGTGATATGTAGCTGGTCATTCCATGAGGTTGAGTCAAGAAAAGAGATGATTTCCATGTAGTTGAGGTATGAGATATTCACACACACTTTAAAAGAGATCAAATGTTGATTTTTTTCTGATGCCATTATTATATAACCCATGTCGTGCTAGTGTCATGTCTACCTCACTAGGTGATCTATAACATATTTTATATGGTACAAATTTGTGTGTTTATCTCTGTTACATGGACATCACATTTGATATAACATTAGATGGAACCTGCATCTACAGCTTGCAGGAGTGCAATGCTATCCACTAGGCTTCCACTTGGCTAGTGATTTGTAGCGATTGAGAAGTGGTGTCTTATAAAGGTTAGATCTGAGCCAGATGCTTTTAGGGGAGGCTACTTAATCTCTCTCTCAAGGACATTTATTTGAGGGCAGCCGCTTGTCGTTGCTGTCACAGAAATGAGGATGTTGTCATCCCCCTCACCACACCCATGCTCCCTGACCCATCGACCGGTTCTCAAAAAAGGACCAGCGCTTCTAAAAATAGCGCCGCCGGAGTGGATCGGATGACAGGCGCGTACAAGTGAGAGGGAGGCTCTAAACAAGGGATGCGGCTGCTGCCGCGGCAACGGAAACGGGGAGATGAGGCTGGCGTTCCGCTCCCACCCACGCATGTTTGCTGAGCTATTTATAGCGTGTGTTTATTGATGAAGCAGCACCCTGGCATGCGAAGGCTAGTCTTATGTATTGCACTCTTCAGTGATTATTCTACCCCATTCGTTCCTACCCCATTCGTTCCTACCCCATTCGTTCCTACCCCATTTGTTCTTACCCCATTCGTTCCTACCCCATTCGTTCCTACCCCATTCGTTCCTACCCCATTCGTTCCTACCCCATTCGTTCCTACCCGATTCGTCCCTACCCCATTCGTTCCTACCCCATTCGTTCCTACCCCATTCGTTCCTACCCCATTCGTTCCTACCCCATTCGTTCCTACCCCATTCGTTCCTACCCCATTCGTCCCTACCCCATTCGTTCCTACCCCATTCGTTCCTACCCCATTCGTTCCTACCCCATTCGTTCCTACCCCATTCGTTCCTACCCCATTCGTTCCTACCCCATTCGTTTCTACCCCATTCGTTCCTACCCCATTTGTTCCTACCCCATTCTTTTCTACCCCATTTGTTCCTACCCTATTCGTTCCTACCCCATTCGTTCTTACCCCATTCGTTCCTACCCTATTCGTTATTACACATGAAAAAGGTACATCTATACTATGAGAAGCAGCGTAATAGGTTTCACAGTGATTTGTGTAAAATAATTTGGTAGACTTGTTTGTTTTGTTTGTTTGTCTTGTGCTTTTTTTTTTTGGAGAAAATTTGGTAAATTGAGTGAGAGATAAAGGTAATTCAGAAAGAGGGGACAATAAACATAAATGCATATAAATATATATGACATACACATGTATTTATTTGTATATTTATGTACACAGAGAGAGAGATAACATCTGTAGAAATGCAGCAAGTCAAAATGATAAAGAGGCAGAAATTCCATAAATTAGTAAAAGAGAGAGAGACAGACAGAGATAAGAGGGGGTCAAATGAGAGAGAGATAGACAGAAAGAATAACTAGAGCAATTGTAGATAGAAGAAAAGAAAATAAAAGAGAGAGAGAGAGAAAGAGAGGGACAAAGAAAGAAGGAAAGGGAGAGAGAGAGAGAGAGAGAAAGAGAGAGAGGGGGGGGGGGAGGGAGAGAGGAAGAGATGAAGAGTAGATACAGAAATTAACCCTCAGTTTGAGAAGTCCCCAAATATTTGTGTTATGTAATAGGATTGCAAATAGGCAGCCATTAGTGGCCTCTCTAGTGCATGACTGGTTGTCCTTGTGCAACAGATGGCCAATTACTGAGCAGGCACACATTTTCATAAGTAATTGTGTAGTTTAGAGTTAAAACAAAGGCCTAAACGAAAATACATTTAGTATAGGTTGAAGAGGTACATATGTATTTAGTGAAAAGAGTATTTAATCTGTTGATCCCATGTATTGTAGTGCACATGGCCTGTGTCTTTATACTCTAGGTAGGAAGAAGGAGAACAATCAGGAGACATGAGTGAACCAATGCATGAAATGTGTACAACCTGTCTCCCCTTCCCCCTTGTATCTTCCTCGTGAGATTTCTCTCTCTTTCCTTTTTTCTTTTTGGTTCATGTCTTGTCTTTTTCCTTCCTCCTTCTCTCTCTTTTTTTCTGTGATTTTCTCTTTGTTGTTTCTTTTTATATTGCTCTTCCAACTTTAGTTCCTTTTCTTTTATATCTCCTTCCAGTATCGTCTTATTTTTGTCTCTGTCTTGCTCTCTTGATCTTTATTCTCGCCCTCTCTCTTGGGTCACCTTTGCTAAAATAAAGTGAACATAACTAAACTGATCTGCCCTCCCTTCTCTTCCTATTATATCATGTCTTTCTTTCCCACAAACCTTACTGTGTCTGTTGTCCATCTTTCTGTCTGTCTCTCTGATTATCTTATTATTCTTTATGTCTTGCTTCCCATCTCTGAACGGAAATGACTAAATGTGTCCAAACTGTGTTCATATTTTTTTTATAGGCCTACATTTAAAGAACCCCAACAAAGTCACCCATGTGGGACACTGTACTGTCAGTAAATGTTGGGTGACCAAATTCATCCCAATTTCTTGGCCACATTATCATCTGAATGAAAACGAAGTAAATACATCCAAACTGTGTTCATATTTTGTTTGTAAGCCTACACTCAAAAAACTCCCACAAAATGACACATCTTTGACTCTATACATTGTTTAATCTGGGGCTAGCAAATTCCTTCCACGTTTCATGGCCACACTAGAGTCTAAAAAAAAACAGACAACTTTTTTTTCAAACTCTTTATAAGAACACAGGAAGAAAGGGCAGAGGTAAAGGATGGTGATGGCACAGAATTGTTTCTTTCAGTATGCACGTGCCTGAGAAATAAAACATGTTGTCAGTGCTAGGGCAAATTTGTTCTGCAATTAGTTGCAGCTCTCTATGTGTTAGCGGACACTGGCTACATGGAGTTCACTCCTCTACCCTTGGTGGGAGCATGGTAGCCCATTGCCAAAAACATTAATGCAATCATTTTGATTATGTTGTTAGCATTGAGGGGAAAGTGGGTTGATTGGGGTAAAAGGTTGTTTTGGTAATTTGGTTTGTATGTAGCATTGTGGAAATTAAGAGTGAAAGAGAGTGGTGAGGGAGGGGTGGGGGAGGGGTGGGGGAGTAAGAATGTATGGTACATTAGGGATATCAAGAGAGGAAGAGAATGGGGGAGGGGGGGAGGACCAAAATATGATGATCGAGGGAAGAGGAGTGGAAGATTAAACAAGATGAATAGAGAAAATGAGAGACCTGTAGTTCATAAAGAATGATACAAAAAGACAGAGTGAAAGAGAGCCAAAGTTTGAAGCAAGGCATACATGTATATGGTAGAAGGGTGAAGGTTGAAGCAAAATGTGACAGAAGAAAGACAAAGACATCGAAACAAGATATGATGAAGGGAAAGAAAAAAACAAAGAAAAACGGAGATGAGTAGAGAGAAAGATGAGAGATATAAAAAAAGAGGAGTGTTGGAAGGGGAGAACATAACACAGGAAGAAGGAAAAGTTAGTTTTTTTTGTTTGTTTTTTAGAAGGAGGGAGGGGAAGCTCGTCATGACAGCGGTGTTTCAAAATGTCTCTCAAACAACACCTTATCTCTAATGATACAGCCATCAGTAATCAATTTCAACTGAAATATGAGAACCTTTTGGAAATGGACAGTGCAATTTGTTTCCCTAGAAGATGTATCTTTACATATTCATTACCCAAGAAAACTCCGGAGTATTCCACATCTACCTTAGATTAGGAAAGATTGTATTTGTGTCAACCCTATCTACAGTGGTATATGAAGACTGGTCATATGTCTATATCACTCAACTGGAATACCTTTAGATCAGTGAGCATGAAAGTCCACCTGTCCTCAAAGACCACTGTCTATAAAGGCTACCTGTTCTTAAAGACCACTCAACTGGAATACCTTTAGATCAGTGAACATGAAAGT